>JBBPUA010000002.1:0-148247 GCA_038094355.1 Afroboletus lepidellus | reverse complement strand
TGATCATGAGAATCTGTCACGAGGAAGAGGGTTCGCGGGTTGTTTGCAAGGTGTAGACGCATCAGAGCAAGTTGGATCTGGGCGCTAGCAGCCGTGATCGAGTTCACGCTGACTGCGGTCACACGAGTGCATAACCCTCACGCGATTCTTATGACCCGAAAACGCAGTTCTAGTATATGAACCCCATGTACAAAAGAAATACTCATGGCTAACGCAACTCGTCTAGGTAGCAGGTATTTTCATTCGTGGTGAAGACGGTTACGTCCGGAACTCGGATACCGTCTGGACGAAAGCGCGGTATTACCGTCATCGGACGTCACCTCGAGTGAACGTCGAGGGACATGGCTCGAGACTCTCGGGCTACGTGGCGGAGGTAGCAGAAAAGGCGAGTGCAGTGGCGACATCGAGGGCGACGACAAAGGGAAAGTGGGGGCTGTGGCTGACGATGGCGGATTAATCAACCCAGGCGACCTGTCAGAGGCCACTAGTCTGTCCTTGGAAAAGAGAGAAAACAATGATTTGAACAACGAAGATTTAGATCGTTGAGCGCCAGCAGGCGATGACGAGTCACCTGATAGTGCTTTTGAGTGAGAGACGAGGACATTAAAATGGGACAAATACCGGACGATGTGGGAAGAGCGTTGTCGTTGGCACTCAGGCTCAAGAATAAGAACAGCGGGACAAGCCAGACACAGATGCCAAAGAAGGTTGCAATGTCCGTGAAACCAGGTGTGCTAGGGGGCGGACCACGGTGCCTGTAGCTCTGCCTGGCATCACGAGCAATGCGAGAGAAATGCATGAACCACAGAAAGTGGTTCGCGATGGCTAATGCACACGAAGCAATGAAGGAAGCAGAAGACAGAGAGATAAGAGGCCATTGACTTGAAAAATTCTGCAGATATACGATGTGGCAGACGATGGAGAATATCGCCTGAAGTGGGGGGAGAGAATCGGTGACATAGAGCAACACGTGCAACGCAACGATCGTCTAGAAGATGAAAAGTGAAGAGGGTGCCCCACAGACGGAAAACTGCACAGACATAGATGGCTCTCTGCCCGACCAGCTTAGCGGGACGAGAGTATTCCTCAATTAATTCCGAGATGTAGAGCAATCCGCTAGCTTGAATTTGATCAGACGGCGGGCGGAGGCAGTGGAGGACATTGGACCAACCGAGAGAAAGAGTTACGAACAAGAAAGCAGCGACGGCAGCAACATAGCTGAACGAAAATGGGTATGAGAGACGTCAAGTTGGAAAAGCACAGACCTAAGGTAGTGGAGCAAAGACATGAAGTGGACGTGGGACTTTCCGATTGGTCTACGCTAAGTAAATGTACGATGGGCGCGAAGCAGCCTGTACATGTGGGCCGCAGAGGCTGCATTAGACCCTCTCTCGGTCTCGGTTCTCGCCATTTGGTGGATCGGCGTGTGGGCGAGGCTGTCCACCTGGGTTAAAGACGAACCATGCGTGCAACGTTTCGCGGCCGAGCAAATTGAACGGATGCACGTTTAGGGTAGGTCGACGCTCGCTGTGTCTCGTCGCGTCCGCTCACGTGAAATATGAATATGTCCGGTCTGTCCGCCAATGTCAGCTATTATGCAGCCCCCCGTTTCTGCAGTCCCCGACTTCTACTACGCCCTATTCGCCTTTTATGAACCCGCATTGACCATTATTGGCTTCATCGGGACTCTCTGCGATCCCGAATCGGTAATCATCTTCCCTTTCCTCCCTCGTTACCCCCTCACAACCCCCCAGGCCCACAACACCCAGGCGCCATGGCCGGCGGACAGTCCCCCTCCCACCGTTCTCCCTAAAGCTTCTGTCGTGACGGTCATCCAACTCGCGCACGTCTGCGCCCTCATGGGACTGCTGAATATCTTCGTCCTCACCGCCGCAAGACGACACTTGGCTTCCCAGCTTGCACTCCAGGAAAAGATCGTTCAAGCGTTGTTCACCCCCCTTCTTGTCGGGGACTTTATGCATCTCTACGTCACGTTGTGGGCGCTGGGCGATGATAGGTGGGATGTTGCCCACTGGAGTCCCATGCTCTGGGTTACCGTGGTTTTGGGCGTCAGTCTCATGATACCCAGGGTTATGTGGCATCTCGGTGTTTGGAGGTATGTAGACGCCAGGGATCGGGCCCCTGCGGACCCACAGAACTCTCAGCCGGAGAAGGAGTGAAGATTCATTTCCTGATTTATGCACATAAGTTACTATACAGGGGGACCCGTCCATCTCGTCTTTGTGTAACATATTGCAACACTGTAGGGTATTTGTCTTCCTCCGCGAGAGAAAGACCCGATTACGTGCCGTGCAATTAATAGGGACTATTCACGATACTCGACCTGCTCTGCAAGCTCATCGGGGCGAGTGATGTCCTGGTTGGCTTCCGCAGGTTTTTCTTATTGATGGCCAACACATTGTTCTCCAAGGCAACAATCTGATGGCTCGGCTTGAAAAAGAAACTCGGCTCCGAGCAGTAGATTAACTTACGATTTCTTTGTCGTCGCCAAACTTGAAGTTGTCTTGGACCACATTGTCCTCATATTTCTTGATCTCGTACTTGTCAAGCTGCCCCCTCTTAACTTTCTTAAAGTCCCAAGCTATCACGTATTTGCCTGTCCCGGTGACTATAGCATTTTCTTCTTGACCTTCTCCCTGGTTAAATCTAGCAGACAAACATGATCGGTATGAAGAACTCGGTGTGGGATCGTGCTTACCGAGCGGGGGAGAAACTGATCTCGTGATTCATGTACGCAACGTGCTCCGCACGCAGAGTAAGCCGTCGAGGCATTGGCTTCGCATCGGCGGGGAAACTACGGTCAAAACCAAGGGAACCAGCATATCTGCCCTCGCCAATAAGTGTGTCAATGAGTAGCAAGTAGCTCTTTGTCGTTGCAACTATCCACCGCCCATTGGCAGTAACATCGATACCAATGATCGGGTCTCCAAGGGGTGGTAATGCTGTCTTCGCATTTTTGCCAATGCAATCGAAAAGTCTGATGTCACCCTTCTCGCTTGCTACAGCGAGTTTACCACTGGCGGTTGTCGACAGCCCGGAAAACTTGTTCTTGCTGACGTACTGTTTGTATTGACTATCGACCATTTTTTTCCCAGAGATACGTGGGTCGATACGGAAGAGTGCGTTGTGCGATGCGCCAACAAGAGTTTGCTCTCTGGTGGTCTGAGCAAACTTGCTATCGGGTGCCATATGGTCGACGGTAACATCATCGTGGATTTTCCATTCCTCTACGACTTTACCACGTTCAATGTCCATGTTATACAAAGCATGAGGATCAGAAGGGTTCATCAGAATCATTTTCGAGTCTTGATCGTGCAGCATAACCTTTGACGCGAATCAGTATATATCTATGTGACATCCAGAGATGGCATTACTTCTCGAGGTTTAAACTCCTTCCCCTTAGTGGTTGAAATCTTGCTGATGGTCGCAAAGTACTTCACTTGATTGTCGCCGGTGTGAGAGAAAACACCGATATTGTTCCCCCGGACGACGTATGAACGGTCGCCTTTATATCCGACAGTTAGCATCGAGTTGCGTTCACCAGTGACCCTCGACTCTGGTGATATCTCTTCCTCTTCCTCTTCTTCTTCGTCGCTCGGCTCTATGAAAATCAGGAACACATTTCTATGCTCGCAAGGTAAACGAACCGACCTTCATCAGGATCCAGCTCTGACAAAACCTCTTCTTCATCCCCCTCTTCGTCTTCTGTATCACGCATCTCCACGTCTTCGGAGTTGGAACTCATGACATATGCTTGTTCGTCCGGCTAACGAATCATTAGTAAATGCTGTTGGGTACGCCAAGACCGGTTTACCTTGATTTTAGACCAAGGTACCCGATGGAGTGTTTCCCATGCCGCTCTAGTGAATGCTGCCTTGAAGCCTTCATATGCCTCTGCAGAAGTAAATTGAAATGCCCAGCTTCCGTATGTCTCTCCAAGGCTATAATTCCAAGTGAGGGAACACATTTGTTGAGACCAACGAGGATTCATGTCGGAGGCGATCTTGTGCATCACAAGGTCGCCCTCATCGCACGTCGCAGTAACCCGGTAATCATAGTCGGCGGAAGAGCGCTCAACGATTTTCACAGTAAGGACTTCATCATGGGCGGACATGAAACCGTCGATCTCGAGGTCCCAAATAAAAAGATGACCTTGCGCAGCAGCGATTTCCAGTAAATCTGCATCACGGGGGACAGGTTTGGATTTAGGGAGAGACTTCTTCGGCGTAGCAACAACGGATTGTTTAGCAGTTTCTGTGGTCGCTGGAAGGTCGTCCGTCTCCTTTCTGGCCACAGTATTTTTCTCTCTGGCGCTTTTCGTTCTAGTGCTCTTGGGCGCAGGGGGCCTGGAGAGATGAGCGTCAATGGACGGGATTCCAGCAACGTAGCGGGCACTCACCTCCAAATAAATTGGTCAAGTTCCGAATCTCGAACGTTATCGGCACTCGTTCTGTACTTGCGTTCATACATGGCGCGGTACATGCACGTTTCGAAGAACGCGCGGGTGGGCTCATTTGTTTCCTCTGTCATGAGAAACTCGTAGAGTTCATCGACATCGCCGTCTAGGTCACGCCACACAAAGGTGACTTCTTGGGGATTTTCTCCTGGACCAGGTCGGAACTCGAGCTCTTCGCTGATAAGGAAGACTTTTTCTTCGTCGGCTGGAGCATGATGAGCGGGGGCTTAATGGAAGATGGAGCAACTCGTACTTTCGTCCTCGTCTTCCAGTAGCTCTTGGTCGCCTTCTTCGTAGACCCGAGTGATAACAAGTTGGAAGTTGTGCTCGATGGAGGGGACCCGTCTTATAGTAGCGATCGCCTCATTGTAGCTGCGAAGCGCATGTGGGATCGGGGCATGAACCGGACGAGAAGATGAAAAGCGTACATGCATTCCCGAGAAGACCTCACGTTCCCTGGTCTGACAAGATAGAGCTGGCCCGACTCGATCTTGACTACCTCAGCGGCGTTAGGATCTTCTGAAGAGCTGCGAGTCAGAATGGAGGATGATCGGTGTTGTCCACGTACGCCAGACTTTGCCTATTACTTTTGAGAGTGTGAGTACGGATGTCGTGCGCGACAGCTTATCGCGACTTACAGCTCCTGAAGATGTTCATTGTGGCGAGTCAGAAGAGCGTTGTGACGCGTTACAAAGGCTGTGACCAGAGCGGCCATGTCTCCAGGTGCGCTTGCTCGTCCCATCCTCGCCGGCGCGCTGACCCTTGTCCCAGAGAACACCCCCATCCAGGTAAGCACTCCAACGTCCCTCGTCTGCTCGCTCGATACATCCTTGCCAAGGACGTCACCACTTCTCCCTCATCGACAACCATTTCCGAGTCCGGCGTCAGCACCAGTTTCCCCCAGGCGGACGACCTCGCCATTCGCGCCCACGCGTCTGCTGGGTTCCTCGCCACCCGCAAGATAACCATACGGTCTGACCCTGCGCTGCTCACATGCTTCGACGCAGCGGATAAAGAGCTCTACGATCTCTGGGTGCCAAAGACGTGATGACTTGGCCCCTGCATCTTTTCATCGTCGGATGATGTAGTCCAACTAATAGAATTATTTTGCCTGTTGAATGTCCTTCGCACGAGACACTCGAGTGTTTATGTAAATCAGTGGCTCTGTCTCTCAACGACCATGGTGCTCAGACTCAAACGACCGAGTTATTCTCCCTCGCCTTTCTCCTGGCATTCGCTACCTGCCCCGCGCAGCACGCCACTGACGGAAGCGCAGGCAGCAGAGTTGCCCTCGCCGCCAACGTCATGGCTTTCCGCTCGTGACATGAAGATCTTTGGCGTGGAGCCACTCAGATCAGATCTTGGTGTCGTGCGCTGTGGCGATTGCGACAAACCGGTTCTTCGCAGCGCCATCTCTGATCACGCCGGTGAGTCGTCATGCACTCGCTGCCCACCAAGCTACTCAATGTGCACCGCCAGCAAACTGCAACGACCGATCGGGCAAGAAGGGGGTCAAGAGTAAGTCGGCGGACGGTGAAGGTACCAACACATCATCGTTCGTACGCTTCCGTAGATTAACTCGTTCTCCCGACATCTGCCTGACAGTGGAGTTGAAGAAGGGAAAGAAGCGTGGAGTGGATGGTGAAGAAGGCGACGACCCATCGGAACCCAGCAAGAAGAAGACAAAGGTCACCAAGGGTCGGACGAAAGGCCCAGTGGACTACGACAAGCAGTGCGGTGTTATTAACGACAAGGGACTCCCGTGCTCGCGCTCGCTCACTTGCAAAGCACACTCGATGGGAGCGAAACGAGCGGTGCAAGGGCGTTCAAAACAATACGACGAACTACTTCTAGAATGGAATCGAGCTAATAACCCCAACTGGGTCGAGCCTGTGAAGAAGGAGACCAAGGCGGAGAAGAAGGAAAAGAGAGAGAAGGAAAAGGCGGAGAAGAAGAGACTTGCGATGGAGGCTGCGATTGCATCAGGCATAGATCCTAACAAGGCTGCAACGAAGAAAGCGCCAAAGAAAACTCAGGCCCCGACCACAGCGAGCCGGCTGGAAGGTGACGATGCAGCAGAGAACCTGGATGATCTTGATTCAGAGGCGGAGGTCGAGTCGTTGGTGAAAGCGGTCCAAGAGGCACAGTCGAAAGGAATCGTCGGCGCCCCCCTGGCCGTGCCAAGCTCGGAGAGTTCGTGGTTCGTGGTGCGGCGGGAGCGCCTGAGGAACTGTCGAGACTTGTTGGCGGCTGCTCTTGCACCGAGTGCCGCACGGAATGGCATTGCGATAAGTTAGTCTTGTGGCTTATGTAAATTACCTATGTATTGTTGATGGTCGACTTTCATGGTCCATCTACGGATCAACGAGCGCGAGCCCAATCCGAATCCCCATGTCAACTTCATCACCGTCCTGCCAATGGATGACCCTGCAGTCGAGGAAGCTGCCCGCCAGCTTCTTCGTGCTCTAGCTGCTCAGGTGAAGCCAATCATGCGAGCACATGGTTTTGTCGTGAATAGCTTCGAAGAGGTGCGATCTACTAGCATGTTCTCGGTAGACGGGCTAACTACGTATTACAGTACGAGTATAACCAGGTCTTTGCAGGCCGCAACTGGAACCATGGTGAGACTATAGGTAACGATTTGTCTTTGTCTTAGGATGTAGTGGCCGACAAAGGCTTTGCAAGAACTTGTCCTGCGGTCGTCTACTGGATCGTTGCTATCCACTCATTGGTTAATGAGCACACTCTGCCACGAGGTATTCCACAGCGAACCTCAGTCTCTATCCCTACTAATCCGTTATTAGTTGGCCCACATCAAGGTTGGCAAACAATCACGCTGGAATTACGAAATAATCGCTCTGGTTTTGTAGTACATGGACCACGGGCCTTCGTTCCAAGCTCTCTGGCGTCGGCTCCAGCAGGAAGTGCGTGACCTTCAAAACAGAGGTTACTACGGGGACGGTATAACACCATATTCTCTCATACGTTCATGATGCCTTGACTCTTTGCTCTGTTTAGGTTACTGGTCAGCTGGCACCAGGCTAGCTGACTCCGCTAAAATCGCTGGGCAGGGTGTCGAGATCGGTGACTTTCCCGAGTATATGGTGAGGCTATGTTCTCTGTATTTAGTTTCCCTTGACTGAATAACTTAGTGCGGTGGTGCTCTTGCCAGAGCGCGGCCTGTCTCGCACCGCAAACGCAAACGTAAAGACCTGCAGATAGCGAGGAGGCGCAAAGCGGGATCACGGGTGAACTCGAGCGCATTCAACACTGTTGGTAAAACGTTAAACGAGGGCCTGGAAGGGGAGAGTAAGCTGCGCGGTGTTGGATTCCGGAAGAAAGCTGGAAGGTCGGTACGGATTCTCTTCAAAACTCTCTTGATACTCAATGTTATTGTAGCAAACGGGCGAGGGAAGAACGTGCACTAGCTGCCGAACTACGAATGCAAGTTCTGCAAGCCAAGGAGGCGTCCACGTCAAATCTTCTTACCCCACCAGATGTAGAAAATGAGCTGGAATCCGAAGATGAGATAGGAAGCACCGAGACAGATCATGACCGTCGCCGTACACTGCTGGAGGCCATCGAAGAGAAAGATTTGGACGCGCTCAAGGCTGTGATGCTAGATTTTTCGCAGGATTTCCTGTTACCGAGTGTAGGCTCTTCCAAGCAGGTTGAAGATACCTGCGGCGTTCAGGACCCTTGCGAACCCGGTCGAGTCAAGACATCACCGAGCGCCGAAACTTCTACACGGCCAAGGAAGAAACAGAAGATATCGCAGTCTAAGCTAACTTTCGCCCCTCGCAGCGCGCTCTCTATCATAGATCTGGAGGCGACAGATACAAAACGCGAGTGTGAGTGGGACTGCGTGGTCTGTACGCTGTAAGTTGTTGTCTTTTTAGGAGATGGAAATTGACCCAGTCACCAGCACCAATGAACCTAACCACCTAGCCTGCTCTGCATGTGGCACTCCACGAGGAGAGACAAGATGGATCAGTAGATAAATGTACATAGATTTTGTATACGAGAGGTCACGTGGGGAGAGCGATATCATGACCGGTTTGCTGCGCTTCGCCTGCCTTGAGCGCCACGCGAACCTACCTTCCAACTCCCATAATTAGCAGCATCACACCCGGCCCACCGTTCCCAAACCTTCGTCTCGTTGCTTGTCGTCCCACGTTGCGGTCTGTCGGCGCTGATGGCCCAGCCAGCAGAGGAATACATAGCAGTTCTCAAGGCATCCTATGACTACGAACCACAGTCCAAAGACGAGATTGCAATCAGGGAGAACCAGATTGTGTTTCTCCTCGAGAAGACGGACGACGAGTTAAGCCCTGCCATACATGCACTTATCTCGCAGTAATTGACCTACTCAATGGACCAGTTGGTGGAAAGTGAAGATTAGAGGTGACTCGCAGGACGAAGACAGCCCCGCTGGACTGGTCCCCGCGGCCTACGTGGAACAGGTGTGTTTCGCCACGCCTTACACGTATCATGCTTACCTGGAGTGGTTGTGCAGGCTGAGCACACGTCTATCGTGAAGGCACTCTATGATTATGACGCAGCTGCGCCAGGGGAACTCTCTATCAAGGAAGATGAGGTGCTCATGGTCTTCGACCGTGAAGATGAATGGATCCTGGTTCAGAGTCAGAGGGAAGGCGGTAAAGCCGGATTTGTCCCAGGGAACTATATTGAAGAGGTATGTTTTAAATTAAATTGGGAAACACTGATCCATCTCGGTCAAAGTCCAGCGGAGAGGAACCCGCGCCAGAACCGGAGCCAGAACCAGAACCTAAGCCGGCCCCTCGGCCCCAGTTTGCCCCTCCATCGGTTAGTTTTGTTTTGTGAATGATAATCGTTCCTCAGCTGGTGCTGCAGCCGAAACCTCCAGCGCGCCCCACCAGTGTGTACGTGGATCCAGCGGATCGCGTCGCTCAGACTCCAGTCAAGGCACAACCCGACCATATCAAGACATGGGCCGTTTCAGAAGTAGACAAGAAGGGCAAGAAGAAGAAGGGCACTCTTGGTATTGGAAATGGGTCCATGTTCTTTGCGAGTGAATCGGACAAGGTGTGTCACAATTCTTCTGATTTTATCACTACTTATTTACATTTTCTCTAGACACCCGTACAAAAATGGGACACTGCCGACGTTGAGGATTTCACAATAGAAAGGCACAAGCACGTTCTCATCGATATGGGGGGTCGTAATCCAGCCAAGTTGCACTTCAATGTTGGCAAGGAGGAAGTAGCGGAAGCGGTCTTAACCAAGTTAGACGACTCGAGAAAGCTGGCTATCTCCTCTGCAAAGGTTCTGTCAGATGCTGCTAATGAGGCTCGTCGACCAATGCTTACTCCACCACCGCATCCTGTTGAAAGCCCATCGAAGAAGAACGGTGTTTCGGTGAGGTTCACGGAAGAATCTCCCGAAATAATCCCTGCCAGAGAGCCCTCGGAAGATGGTGAAGCAGAGGAAGGAGGTTCTGGTTTGACCGGAGACGAACCGGAAGGCGAACTTGCAGCCGCGTTGTATGATTTCGAGGGCACCGGTCCCGACGAACTTTCAGTTCAAGAAGGGGAGCAATTGCGCATCATTGAGAAAGAGGGAGAAGAGTGGTGGAAGTGTAGGAATGTGCACGGTAACGAAGGGGTCGTGCCTGCGTCTTACCTTGAGGTAGGCACCGCCACGTATTCAAGTGATGATTCTGTCCGACGGCTGTCCAGCCCTTAGGTTCTTCAATTCCCGCGCAGCTTAGAGGTAGTACTACCCGGGCACCAGACGAGGAAGCCGAGAAGCGGCAACGTGAGGCCCGAGAGCTTGCTGACAGGGAGCGAAAGAAGGCTGAAGAAGAGCGCGCCAAGGCTGCGGCGGAGGCTCGAAAGAGACGTCGAGAGAAGGAGCAGGCTACTGCCGCCACGGAGGCCTTGAGAAAGCAACGGCAAGAAGCTGCCAAACGTGCACAGCAAAAAGCTGAGAGTGAGCAGAGTACTTCTGTGTACGTGTGGTTTATTTTTGTCTCAGAACGCCTGTAACTGTGGTCTCTAGTCGCTCCAGGTCTTCGGCGAACAATCCATCGAAGGACTCTTCATCTGCACGTGCGTCCAGTGAACATAAGAGTACGTTTTCTTCATCTCAGAATATCATTTACCTGCTTACCTGAGCAGGCGCGCCTCCCCCAGAGTCGATCAGAATTTGGCATGACCGAAGTGGACAGTTCCGCGTGGACGCTGCGCTTCTTGGATACGCTAACGGAAAGCTCAGATTACACAAAGCCAATGGTGTCGTCATTGAGGTTCCATCAGAGAAGATGTCTGTCGAAGACATGCGCTATGTCGAGCGTCTGATGAAGAAGAGGGCTTCCAATTCATCGGGCACAACTGCGCGGGTCTCCAACGACGACGACGACCGACCTCTAGGTCTCAATCGTTCGACGGATGCTAAGAAGCGTGAACCCGTTCCGCCGAAGAAAAAGGGTCCTCAAGTTGACTGGTTCGACTTCTTCTTGTCCGCTGGCTGCGACCTTGACGACTGCACACGCTATGCGCACTCGTTTGAGAGGGACAAAATCGATGAGAGCCTGCTCCCCGACATCACAGAATCTACTATGCGTTCGCTTGGCCTCCGAGAGGGTGATATCATTCGTGTAAACAAAGTCATCCAACAGAAGTACGTCAAGCCCAAAGCTCTGCCAACGGATCACCTTGCTAGCGATGAAGAACTTGCCATGCGACTACAAGAGGAGGAAAACGCGAAGAAACCTGTTAGCCCTGCCCCAAATCTATTCGCAGGGCCGGGTGGCCTCTTGAAAAACAACACACAACGTCGTGGTAGACCTCAGCCCAGCAAGAGTTTACCACCATCTACCGTTGATTTGGGCGCTATTGGAACTGCATCTGATCAAATCAAACGTTCAGGTTCTCCGCTTGTTCGCACGAGCAGCCCGGCTACACCATCACCCGTGCAGCCCCCACAGCGGTCCAGTTCTGCCATGGCAACAATCTCTGGCTTCGATGACGACGCGTGGACGAATAGACCTGGCTTAAAGCCCCAAGCCGCCAATCCAACCCCACCAGTTAGTCTACCTCCACTCAGGTCAACCTCGGTGCCTCCTCGAGCGACTGCAACACCTCCCCCCGCCACCCAAGCACCCCCTCAAGAAACTGCTGCGACTGCCCCGAGTTCGTTGGCGAAGACCACGGAAGCTGATGTGTTCGATCAGCTGGCGCGGCTTAGCCAACTCAAGACAAGTCGGACCGTCCCTCCCCCAACCCCTCCTCCAACATCCGCGCTCCCTCCGCCAGTCGTTTCACCCCCGTCAAGTTATAATAATGGGCTTGGTATGGGGTCATCTCCTGCGCCGATCGGGCAGCACTTTCAGAATCAACAATCCGGGACGCTTCCCCTTCCTCAACAGAATGGCCCACGGGGTCCCTTTGCACCAGTGCCCGCCAACCAAGGGCTATTGCAGCCTTTGATACCCACTCAGACTGGGTTCAACAACTTTGTCCCAACACGCCCGTCCGTATCACCTTTTCAGCCTCAACCTCAACTCCAGCCTCCACAACCGCCTTTCCTGCATCCCCAAATTACTGGTTTCCCCGGTAACACCCAGCCTGCTGGATTTTCTCCTGGTCCTATTTTGACTCAACCTACTGGGATTGGTAGCGGGCCATTTGGCGGCTTCACACCGATATCCACCTTCCCCAATACAGCAACACCAATACAGACTAGTGAGCCCATTTGAAGTACTGTTTGCATTCACTAACGACGTCATAGACCCGACAGGTTTTTCGCCATTTGGACAATCGCCGTTCAACAATATTGTATCCGCTCCATCCCCAGCGCCGACGAACAATAATTCAACTGCAAACACATCTCCTGCGAATATATTTGCGCAGATGAAATCTGGGACATTTGCATCAGGTAACGAACACGCTGCACCCCAGCAGGCAGGTGAGTGCGTCTGCTTCCTGTCTTTTGGTCTGTTTCATGTTCCCAACAGTGAAATATGATGCCCTTCGGGTCAATCGTGAGTAGTACCACTAATGTTTTCGACGAGCCTTCCTGAATTTGGTATTAGCTCAACCAACAGGGTGGGCTCCACAGCCTACTGCATGGGGGATGCAACCGAATACTGGTTTTCAGAGTGGATACTCAGGATTTTAGTACCTGTACCTCTCCGTTCTAACGCGGCTGATGATTGGATGGAATAAAGTAGATATTGCGCAGCAGTGGGAGTTGAGAACAGGAGTTAGGATGATTCTATGATTCCATGGGTGTACCCGACTCGCTCAAAATACCTCTTCAGCCCAAGCCTTATTTCTGGGGCAACGTCACGCGCGAGTAGCCCCGTGGTGAGAGGGTAGATGACGGGCAAGTATTTGACAAACTAACCCTCACTTAGCAATATTTCGACGGGAAATGAATACATTACTTACTGTTTTGTTGTCGAAACGACAAAAACCATCGAGAATTTCCGTCACGACGGGTGTCCAGGCAGCGATATTTTTGGCTTGTGTGTCAGCTCGCAGTTTGGTATAATCCGACAAGACGTTCAAGCCGAGCCTACGCCATTCCGTCGCTCTCAGTTGCATCAACAATACGACGAAAGGGACTTACGGCAGAAGTCTCTCAGTTATTTGGGGCCTCGTTGACTGATGCTCCGCCCGTTCGTCAAAGTACATCCTCAGAAGGACATGAACCAAGGTTGATGCGCTACTGGATTCTTGTTTCAAGAGGTTAGGCAGGTGCTTCATAAAGCCTCGGCAAATCTTAGCTTGATAGAGAGCGGGTTGAGTTAAGAACGGACTCACCGACTTTCCACAGTCCGGTACGCAGTTCCTTGTCGTCATTAAACATACGCGCGAATTGATAGCTATGATCCAGTACACCCATCAGTCTCAATAGTTGATCCGGAGGCATTGTAAGGTAAACGGCATCATTGCGAAGCAAGTCATTGGTCATCTCTATCAGAAGGAGCTGGAGAACGCATTTCACGATGATTTGCTTGAAGATCCGACGACGACTACCAAGTGATGGTTTTGTTTCACTCGGCGAGCGTTCACTAGCGGGGGAAAGAGGGGCGGGTAGAATCGCTTGGACAGCAGAGTCGATTTCTTCGACAGTCAGTGTACATTGTAACGTCGTCGAGGAGTTCGCTTACCAGAAGTATCCAGGTCAACAGAATTGTTATCAATCTCCACTCGTAGCGTTTCATCAAACAGTTGATGAGGAGTCGTCGTCCGGAAAAGTGTAACGAAAGTAGACGCAACACGCTCCCATTGCGTGATATTCAACTTTGTTGCATTGCTCTCCAAAAATTGTTGCAGGCACGACGTTCCGATGCGTGCGAGCGTATCATTTTCTGTTACTGTTGTCAAGATGGAGGGGCACAAAAGTTTATACAACCAACCTTGACAAATGCAAACACGTAACAAGTCCAACAATCTGTCAAGAAAGCGTTCCAAAATATCATAGTAGAATGTATAGAGATCAACAAGATCGCGGAGTGCTTGAATCATAGTTGTTGATAGCCAAACACTCATGTCTTCTTGTGTGCTGAACCGAGATAGGTCTTGGCTTGATTTGAGGACAGCAAATATAGGAAAGAGGAGCTCTTGGCAGATGGTGTCCCAGAATTCAATAGGAAAGGAGTCCCCGTAAGTCTTCAACGTCGTGAACAGCGAGTCCAACGCCCTGGAGTGGGAAGTTCAATCCATCACAAATTGGAGACTACAGGTTGAAAAATCTCACAATCTCCGCACTTCTAGATCTTCACCGTCCATTATGATATCGTAGAAGCCAAACAACACCGGGAACCAAAATCGTATCATCGCGTCCTCGCTAGGTGACTGACCTTCGGAGTCAAGAGTACACTCTGGGGAGCTCAGCATGACTGGAATAACACCTCGGAGCATCGCGATTGCGAGTAGGCTGAGCTTTTGATACTTGCTCACTTTACAGAATTCTGTGATGCAGACGGTTAGGTCTGCAAAAGAACCGTGGCGGACGACTGCGGCGAAATGATCTTTATTCAGCTGGCTCACTATCTCAAATGCGGAGTTGGCGATCCGTTCTGGAGAGATATCACTATAAGGCATGCATGGTTTAAGGATCTCATACCTGTAAGAACTTTAGAAGCGGCAGAAAAAACACCGAACATGGTTCGCCACCCCGAACGCATGTTCTCAACTCGCGCCCGTATCATTTGCTGAAGGCACTGTAAGACCTACCGAGAAATACGGTGGATTGGTGTCAATCGAGAATGACTGGAAAGCCTTACCATATCTCGGATATCTGGATTGGCATTATGAATCATGGTGTGCTCAAAAGGCTTGAGAAAATCTTTTTGGAACTTGAAATGTGGCAGTTCCTCTTTCTCAAGAAAATGCATGGACAGTTGTCGCAGTGAGTCTAAGGCAAAGAATCCGACGTGAGGATTGCTGTGGCAGCACACCTGCAAATCAATGAGTCATGATTGACAATAGTTAGAACACGACATACTTGATTGAAATGTTCGCCTAAAATGTCCCAGAGATTGGACCATTCTAATCGAATACGATTCATGTTATAGTAAGAGATTTCGACAAGTTTTTGAAGGCTGAAGAGGCGGGGATGCTGTGAGAGGCCCGAGGATTGGATTTCCTCCCATGAAACATCGCACAAGGCACGAACAAAGTCGACAATTGCAGTCTGTAATGAATTCAACACTTCTCAGCTTCAGGAAGATAGGACGTACTCCAGAAAGATGATGACTAAGAGAGAAAACCATATCAGCAGCCACAGTAATATGCGTCGAACGACTTTCGTTCGCAAGGTCTTCGTTCGGCAGTTTTTTAGAGCGACTGGAGAGTATTTAGCATCCACTTGCATTTGTATTAAGATAACTAACCCTTTCTTCCCGGAATCTGGAACATCGACACCACTGCTTATCAGTTGCATGTGTTCTAACTGACTAACACACGACAAAACCTCGCGCCAGGATCCTTTCAAGTTATTACCCTCGCTGACCGCGACATCCAAAAGTGTCTTGATGGCCTCCATGTTCTTGGTCTTCATCTCTCCCAAGTTATTGAGAAAAGTAAACTTCGCGAGGGTCGTCACGAAAGCATTCCGTTCTAACTCCAAGTCAAAGAAACAGACAGTGCGGATCGCATTCTTGAAGCCATCCAGGCATAAATCAACGATCTCCAAATCATCAGTATTTTGGAGAGGCCCTGATAACCCAGCTAGGAAAGCTATCCATGCGACTTCAAACATTGGTCGCACGTGGACAAAATGAGAGGCACTGAAAAACTGTTCTCCTGCACGCGACCGACGCTGAGAGCGCATCATGGTTTTGAAGAGAGCCTAAGAATAAAGTATGAACCTTGGCAAAAACGAAGATAGTTGATGAACCGGCGAACCTCTGTTTTACTAGCTATGCTACTAGATTGGAGCATATATGCCTCCTTTTGAAGGTCCCTGCCAACGCTGGCGAGGACATTGGCAAGACCGGGTCCAGCGTTTGGGAGGTTGGCAGTAGCATCTATCTCGCCCTCCATTCGAATTTCGTTGTGTTGAATCTCCTCAAAGATGCTGGACAGATATTCTTCAGGAAGATCCTCGCCATCATTGATTCCCCGATTGTTTCGAAGGAAGTCTGACTTAGTCATACGATTCTTGACCTGAGGGCTGTGAGCATCGGTGTTGAGCATAATCGTGGAGTACGAGAGCACATAAGCAGTGTCTATTCCCGAGTATTGGGAATCAGATCCGGCCAACGGGCTATAGAACACCGACCTGCATTCTTGAAGGGGGTTTGCGAGTTCCCTGCAATGTACCGCTCAGCGAATTTGAGCATGAAGCGATCTATCTTCTGAGCTTCTCCCGGAAGGCGGAAGGCTTGAAGAAAAAGTCGTAGAGCATCAATGAATTTCAGGTTCCGAAAGTCGAGAAGATCAACGAATGCATGCATGGTAGCCACGTTGACTTCGTCGCTGTTAGCGTAATGATTAGTGGTGTGCAAAACAGCGAGGGAGTCTGTCACGTACATCTCGCCTAAGTACTCTCCAATCATGGCTTTACTCAAACCATCGGTGGTCCAAAGGAAACGTGCAATATCTTGTGGCGATGAACTAGGGATAAAGCCAGCTTCCTGAAGAAATTGGATACCCTATGCGGCTAGAAATTAGTAACGCATCCTGATTATGTGTTGTAACTTACACGCTTGGGCTTGAAATTGAACTTCTTGACACCTTCCAATAAAGTTGTCTTCTTCTGTTTTGCATTCTCAAACCTAGTCGGATCGTCTACAATATCGGGTGTTGATTGTCGGACAACCTCGGCACTTCCAATTGAGGTAGCTAATCTGTCGATAGATGAATCCGGCGTCATGGAATCGTGACCAGTATCCTCTCCGGTTAGACCACGAGCTCCAGGATCACCACTGTGATCTGCCGGCGTCTTGCCCGCTGATGTGCCCCAAGTCACCAACGACCTAAGCACGGAAACAAGACATTCTATGCCCTGCCTCCGCAGTTGACCTTCTGAAAGACCGATGGTGGATGTATCTATCATGCCTGGGATGGATATAATTCCAGAGGAGTATGATGCCGAGCCGTGTGCCTTAGTCTGTGGATTAACCGCCGGACTAGCGGGTTCAGAGTTTTTGGACTGCGGCGTGCTAAACGGCAAAGTGGCAATTCTGGAAATAATATTCATAAGACTAGGCGAATTGGTCAGTAGGGTAACAGGAGTAACACAATTTAACTGACTGCTCATAAATATTATCCGCAGCCTCGCTATCACAGTCATAATTGAGATACAACTCGACCAATGCTTGTGGGTCCTGGCAAAGTTTGAGCAGCATTGCAAGGATGACAGCCTTCTGTTTGAGAGTCGACGTCCGCATTTCCAGAATGGGAATAAAAATTTCGTGCAAAAGAACTTCGATCTCTTTCTGTTATCAGGAAAATATAAACTGAATGGATCAATGGACCAATTTGACGCGTACCTTGAGCTTAGTCCGCATACCAGATATCACGCGCCAGAAAATCTCGACGCTTACATCAAACACCTGCGGGACCGGGCTTACGGCATTTCTGCTCAAGGTCAAGCAAAGATATTGGTTGATTGCTTGTATGAATGTTGTTGCCTCGTGCGAAGAACTCGAAAAGATAACTGCAGATGGATCCACGAGGAGACTCATATGCGAGTTCAAGACCGTTAGCACTAAGTGAAGGGAGAGAAGCTTCGACCGCATTGCATGAGATCTCAAGTCGCGCTCGCTAGAAGTAGGTGTAAGATTCTCAAGAGGTAGAATGTGATGCACACGAACCTCTCTGTATTCAAAGGTTTCATTGTCAACTTGCATAAAGCTCGGAAGACTAGAAATGCGTCCTTGATAAACATGTCCTGAGTACACAGCTCTGCGTAGACGTGTGCGCTCTCCGTTCGGCCATCCAAGGAGAGGCGCACGGGACTGGCATCGTGTATTTCCGGCCTAACGAGTTAGCAATCCCTGGAAGTGGTTTGACATATATCGCTCACCCTTCTTCGACATGGCCTTGGCCATCTAACGGTGAATGCGACATCCCCGACCTCGCTAACTGGGCAGGTCGCTCTCCCGGGGAAGTGGAAGACTTGTCTTCATGTACTATTTCAGATTCAGAATGGACCGTATACGTCGAACTGGACGTGAGATGCGCCGGAACTGGTGGCGAGCGGAAAGGTTTAGCCTTGGAAACTATTTGAGAATGGGCCGACGACGCCAATGTCTCGAGACTAGCGGAGGATCTGGGAACTGCCCCCTCATCTGACTCCGTGGTTTCTCCTGTCCTACACCGCGCAAAGACATGGTGGACCATTTGTGTCAGCCCACCTTGAGCAACCATTTGATTCACTGGGTCCGTGCTCAATAGAAAGATATTGTACACTGTCCGCACAGCCTTCAGCAGGGAGGAATGATGAACATGGATTGTGGGAGACAAGATCAGGGCAAGAAGTGCTTTGACAATCTGCAGTGAAACAGTTTCCGGCGTTGTTTCGATATGGCATGCGGTTATGGTGTGGACAACTAGGTCGATAAGCGATGGCTGCGGAATAGTTGTTTGCGAAGACCGTCGGCCTTGCAACGTGGGGGAAGGGGGAGGAGAAGGAAGTAAGGGAGTAGAACTCTCCTCGACAAAGAAGGAATACGAGATCAACTTGGAAATACAGTCCAAGCTAGCTATCATGAGCTTTTCGTTTCGGGTCTCGCAGGCAAGTCGAAGCGGTTCGAAAATTTCCCGCGGCCTATCACCTCCTTTTCCTGCTCTGACCATTTCCAAGGCATTTTGCGCGCTGTCGCGGAGTGAAGAGGAGCGCTTTGCCTCCTTCGAAGATAATATCGTTTCTAACGCCGACGTTATAAGGACAGTAGAGACAGTGTGTCCCGTGGTCATTGTCAACGCCCGCTTATGGACTTGGTGAGGATGAGCAGTGGTAGGGGCTGTCTGCGGGCATGGCTCCTCGTTGTGACCATTGGACTCCGCGACCTGAGAAGGGATGACGGGTATGGAAGACTGTCTCGCATGTCGGGATCCTTCAGCAGGGACCGGAGGATCGGGCTCTGGAGTAACAGACAGGATCTCGCCAATTGGACTTGCTGTTGGCGCGTCCATAAGATCAGCTTCGTTCGCGACGGCTTGCGAGCTCGCCAAAGTGGTTTGCACTGTCTTCGGACTCTCTTGTGTGTCTCCCGAAAGACGCTCGTGACCGTGGTCATCCAAATCAGGGGTTTGGAAAGGCGTAGGCGGGGACGGATGATCAAGGGGGATTTGAACTGTCTGCGCGACTGGTGAGGGTTCGTGCTGGCGTAGTACAGAAGCTTGAACCGATTGTGCATCGACAGAGGGTCTTTCCTGATCCATTGGGCTCCTCGGTCGTCCTAGTCAGTGATGCGGCGAGTGGAAAATGGACGCCTGCTCGTGAGGTCGTCGGTACACCGAGGCTTGAAGCTTGAGCTTTGATGTGTCAACGCCGAAAGTGTTTGCCGCAGTTGCCAACGGAACTTGCCGCAACGCTAATCATAGTCCACTTCATTAGTCGACATGGATCCCTCCGGAATCCCCACAGAAGCTGCAGCTGCTGTATTCAAACCATCGGAACCCATCCCCGATACTGCAGCCGCGGTGCAAGGGCCAGATTTTGACAGCTCCTTGTCTCTTGAGGATCTTCTCACCACCTACGAATCGATCGGATTTCAAGCTACGAGCTTGGCAAAAGCTATCGAGATCGTCAATCGCATGGTATGTATGGCTTGGTCCACATAGAACACAATTTTTATCTTAGCTATCTCAGCGAAATTGGCGTCTCTCAGACGAGCCCATCTCGCCAGACGAATCGGAGGATTATGCGGACCCTCGAGTAAGAGCACAAACACGTTGCGACATCTTCCTTGGTTATACTTCAAACCTCATCTCCTCCGGTTTACGTGAGATCATACTGTACCTTGTGAAACACAAACACGTCTCAGCGCTCGTAACCACCGCGGGGGGCATCGAGGAAGATTTCATCAAATGTTTGGGTAGAACATACCTTGCGGATTTTAACATGGATGGCGCAGATCTTCGCCGAAGAGGGCTAAACCGAATAGGGAACCTCGTCGTGCCGAACGATAACTACTGTAAATTCGAGGATTGGTTCATCCCCATTCTCGATACCATGTTAGAGGAACAGAATACTTCCGGTCAAGTATGGACACCAAGCACTTTCATTCGCCGTCTGGGAAAGGAGATGAACAACGAAGAATCGGTGTATTACTGGGCGTATAAAGTGAATACAAGAATCTCGACAAGACACGAACGAGGCTGATTTATATTCCAGAACGACATTCCGGTTTTCTGCCCAGCTCTCACCGACGGTTCAATAGGAGACATGATTTACTTCCATTCTTTCCGATCTCCGGGATTGATTGTAGATATCGTGGGCGATATCCGCTCTTTGAACGAGCTAGCTCGAAAGTCCAAAAAAGCAGGAATGATCATCCTTGGCGGGGGTGTCTGCAAGCATCAGATTGCAAATGCCATGTTAATCGTAAGCAGTTTCTTTACCGGGACAACAATTGGTGACTCCCTCGCAGAGAAATGGTGCCGACTATTCGGTCTTCATCGTTAGAAGTCGTCCCCGTTGTCGTGGATACTCGCTAATCGTTCTTTATAGAATACCGGACAGGAATTTGATGGATCTGATTCTGGTGCTCGACCAGACGAAGCAGTTTCGTGGGGTAAAATCCGCGCAAATGCAGAATCAGTTAAAGTACCCTTTCCTCCAGAAGCCACATTTACTTTGACGCTGACAGGCCCGTCCGACTCAAGGTCTTTGCTGATGCAACATTGGTTTTCCCGCTTCTAGTAGCTGCTACCTTTGCCAGAGGCTGACAGTTCTGACGACGATGCAACGAACAATCCATGGTACACTTCATCAACTACCGCACTTATGGCAAGGAACACGATAAATAGTGTGTACGGAGGCATACAGAACAGTACCTGAAATATGTCAAGATGGTTACAGAACGCCAGAAAGCTGACAAGGGGCCTCTGCTCTACTCGCCCATAGAGTGTTCGGCTCCATGATTAAAATTCGTTAGAAGTAGAAAATGGCAGATTAATAAAAGGCTCACCTCGTTGCATTTCGCCAGACCATATCACCAAATCGTCACGCAAAAGCTGCAGAATCATCATCGAGTCTCGCATCACTTGAACCGATGAAGATTCGTTCAAGCAAGCGACCGCCTCGTCAAACGCGTGCTTCCCTAGATGACACGCGCGTTCTGGGCTTTTGCGGACGTCATGATAATACACCGCAAAATTCAGGGCTAGGCCTAATCTGGTGGGGTGTGTAGGCTCGAGTTTTGCCAAAGCATGCTTGTACGCATACTTGTACGCAGCGAGAGAAAGATCCGAGTAGTGACTTCTATCACTTTGCTGCGCGAACTCCGCCAGATAACGGAAATAATCGCCCTTCCTATACAAAGGACGGAGTGAGGACGAACCAAAGTGAGTATTACGATTCTCACATTTTGTAGTAAAATACTGTCTCCTCGCCGGGTTCGGCTGTTGAGAGTAAATGATCGTCGAGTAGCTTCACGATGTCTTTGCAGACTTCGGCCAGCTCACACTCGACGCGACTACGTTGTTGGCTAATTAGTTGCACCTGATGTTTGGAGTTCCGTCCAGTTGTTCGGCTTGACTCAAGCTTCTCGAGAGAATCAATGATCCTCCAACTACTGCGAAGCCCGTTCGTAATGTTCTTATAGGCGATAGAGAGGAGGTTGCGTTCTTCGATAGTCAAAGTTCCATACGTCTGAATCAGGCCTTTTATTTGCACCACTAAGTCTAGATGCCCTAGCGTGAGCGACCTGTTTTGCAAAGACGAGGAACTAACAGCACCCTCGTAGCGTTCTGCCTCTTCGGCAACCTTGGCCAAGAGAAGATACTCTTCTCGAGAAGGGACTCTTACCTGTTCAAAGGTCTCTCGATAAATTCCATTAAAAATACTAGATTGCTCAACTTACTGGGGACATGGCGTGACGTATGAAAGAGTGAAACTATAATCCGAGAGAATGGCGGCTGCGTTCTTTTCTACCGTTGAATGGGGTTATGGGCACCAAGTTCCCTGGCGCAAGGCCAAGTTGTTCGAAAGGCACGGAGATGACGCACGGAAACAGGAATAGTTAGCAGTGACGACTATTTTCGCTGTGGCCGTTTGTGGTCAACCGGTCATACTCTTGGCAACCCTGGGCGAAGGGGAAACATGTGCGGATTTCAAGGACCATGGGTTGAGGGTTAAGTAATACGGACGATTTAGCCTCGTGCTGCTTGTGAATAGGTCCAACCAATAGCATGTTATCCATGAACGATACATGTGCTCCGGCGATTTAGGTATCAACTCTACCGATCGCGGCTTGCATGAGTAAGGGGGCTCTGACAGAAGTGAGAGACTTACCTATATCTATGCTAGGGATATATTTTCTCCACTACTTTTGCAATCCTCACGACAACTCAAAGAATCCGACGGCGTAACACGAAGCGGCGTGTCTGCCGTAAACCAAAACACAGGATACCTGCGTTGTATGTTGTTGACTAAAAGTGCCACAAGGAGAGCGAGGGTAGATGAAAGAAGGACGACAAGCAGCAGATACCAAGACAGATCGATGACTTGCTGGTCGACAGTTGCCAAGAGGGCCGTTGCCCCCGCAGGAGGATGGACCGTTTTCGTGAGTTGCATAGCTACAATGGCGAGTGAAACCGAAAGCGACACCGCCAGCCATTGCAACTCGATATAGCGTTCTGGAGGCAGGAGCCGAAATAGCTTTGTTATGCAGATACCGATCAATGCACCGATGAAATGACCACCAATGAGTGTTCGGGGTTGTGCCAGAGGGCTATCGATGGCAGCATAGATCAACACAGCCGACGCACCCTGCGACGATGGTAAGGAGTCGGTAAAGATGGGACAACACGGACGCAACGGAATTCAATTCTTACATAGCTGCCGATTATAGACGGGGCTGCCCGTTGTATGAAATAATGCGCGCGGAAAGCCGCCTGAATCACGGACACTCCGCAAAATGCAGCGATGAAGGACCAGAGAAGCATGCGATAGGACGGCAAAGGTTTCAGAGGGTAGGGACGATAGCCCAACCAATGACTGACAGGAGGAGGAACTCTTACTAGACGATGGCTTGAAGGCTCCATTGGTAGTATGCATGACCTCGTGTTGGATCTGGCTTTTATTCATGGAAGTTACAAAACAAAGTTGCCGGAGTGCTGACAAGCGTCGCGTAAAAAGATGAATGTGCATCCCACGAGGCGTTCCTACATCCGATGGTGTACCATGCACGAGCAAATGGATACTTAGGACTGGAAGCAGAACATGTAGTTACTATGTAATTCGGCGATGCATGTGATCGGACACTAGGTGCTCCAATCAGCTGCATGCAAGGCATCCTCTTTGTTCAGAAATCTTGCGGTGTTGTCGGGGTGATGAGTACCAAAGCCTGATCAAGCTGACTCGGACGGAATTACATTGCCACCGATCAGTAGTTGACTAAACGCATGACCACGCAACCTAAGCTATTACACCGACCTACTTCGCAGGGGTAACATAACTGATTCCCTTGCCATGGAGAGCAGCGCTATCAGGCAAGTTAAGCATAACATTTGATCATCGAAATGCATGTCATATACGAACATGTCGCTTGTAATCCGCACGGGGAGAATACCTATGCCCAAGGGTCATTGCGCACAATCTCCTCCTTCCATACGTTGAGCCGTGCTTAGGTCGCTCGTTACGACACTTGTTGCGAGGATGTGGAACGGCATCCGCGAAAGAACATGTTCTGTATGCGTCATGAGAACGACGCAGCGGGGCAGAGTCAACGGTGGATACAAGCCTGACGGGGAGGTCGCTCGGCACCCTCACAAGAAGCGCGATGGACGCGAGCGCGCTAAGGTCGGCTCCCCGCTGGAAGGCAGGACCTATGAAATAAAAGATTCGTTTCCAAGTCAATGCGGGTGTGGTAAGGCGTACGGCATAAATTACCTGCATGACGATGATCCTCGGGGGGGATTGTGGGCCCCAGAGACGGAAGGGTTCTACGACATTTTCTTTATAAGGGCACCGATATGTTGTGCCAGATCATACAGTGGTTTGGCAGCACCCATGAGCGACTGCAATCGATAAGGCGGAGTAAAGCGTCCGAGATACTTACCATGGTTCGGCGCCAAGGCTCGGAAATGCAACGGAAATGGTACATGATGGCTTTAGTGCTGAAACGAGGCCCTAGCCTTGTCCGTGTCACTTGGAGCAAGGCCGAAAACGCGGCAGCATTCGCGAGTCATTTCATACTTTTGACATGAGCGACGCCACAGGGACTCTGATTTAGGGCAGGTGAAATTGTGAACTCAATCACCATTGGCGGGTTGAAGCCATCCATCGACATCCTCGTCCTCGTCTTACGGAGGTGGGAAGAGTGGTAAAGTGGTCAGTTGGAAGCGGGAAGAAGAGGTCCGTGCGGCCGCCGTACCTCCTCTCTGTCGTGCTAATATGCACCCAGACGTCAGGTCGGCCAGGATCTCTAGATATGGCGTACCAGTTTTCGCGGAAGGGGTGTTTCAAATGTGGAAATTGTGAGTGCGTATGTTTTCGCAAGGTGTTTCTCATTTTGAGAGTGATTATCATCCAGTGGGCCATATTGCTGAGAACTGCTCCTCGGAGCAGCGTCTATGTTACAATTGCCGTCAGCCAGGTCATGAGTCCTCGGCCTGTCCTTCGCCCCGAACGGTCGCAGCCAAGCAGTGCTATTCCTGCGGTGGCATCGGACACATTCAAGCCGAATGTCCCAATTTGAGAGTCCAAGGCGGAAATCAGAAGTGCTACGTGAGTGGGCCCTGAATCTTTCCGACGTAATACCCGCCAACTGATCTCGCTAGAACTGCGGGCGTTTCGGCCACATCGCTCGGGTTTGCCCTAGCGGAGCAATGGGCGTTGCGGGCGCTGGCTTTGTGTCTCGTATGCCTCCCCCAGGACGTGCTTTGAACACATCAACTTTGCCGCCAGTGAAGTGTTATCGCTGTGGAGGCCCAAACCATATGGCTAGGTAGACAGTACCCCAGTGTTATGGCTATCAGGACGTTGACTCGATAACACTCCAAGGGACTGTCTCGCTGCACCGGGTACAACTTTTGCGGACGGGGCACCTACTCTGGGACAGAACAAAAATAAGACCTGCTACAAATGTGGACATGAAGGACACGTAAGATATCCACGAATAGTTTTAAGCTCGCATTAATGAAGCCATGCAGATCGCAAGAGATTGTACCGAGAATGCAGAGTTTGCTGGATAAGTATTTCCATGGCCTCTCATCGGTGCGGAGATATCTTTGGTCCTTGAAAATTGTCAAGTACATTCAAATGAATGCCATTTCAATCAGACATGTCTTGCTCTACGCGACGTCAGCGCAGTGTTTGTGATATTGCTTATAACCACTAGTCGGAGGATTCTTGATCATGTTCCAAGATCTCGTTTTCAGACGGAGATCACCACCGGAAACTCCTATTCCTAATTTACTAATTATCTTCCTTCACTTTACGCTCATTCGAGATTTCATTTCTACCAGACAACACGAGTTGACCTTCATCGACTCAGGCTGGTGCACATACAGTAGCACGAGTCATTTACACTTGCACATTACTCGAAACATGAGCTTCTGTGACGGCGCTTTATGTTCGTGATCTTGATGTATTGTGCCCGACTACATTGCGAACTTGAACCCGGACGACAATATATTCGGGACTTGAAGTTTTAAAAAATAGCTTCAAGTCGAATGCTGAGGATTTTCCAACATCCACCTCATACCACGCGATGGCGGCGGGCCTTTTTCAATTTCTCTTCTGCAGGCCCCTTTGCGCACAACGAGTCTGGAGCACAGGGCTATCATGAACGCAAAATTCTTCCGTACGTTCTTTGATCCGCAAAACACGATTCACCTACGCAGATTCACGCAGATACCGGCGCAGTGAACTATACAGTGTTATTGCGGACGTAGAATCCTATCCAAATTTCATACCATACTGCACCGGGTCGAGGATCCTTCAGAGCAAGACTCTGCAGGACGGTATGACGGTGATGGAGGCTGAACTGACAGTGGGGTTTCTCGCATTCAAAGAAAGCTACGTCAGCACTGTGACATGCAAACCCGATGAATTTGTCGAGGTATGGCCTTTCTGCGTATGTCTCGGACTCAAGACTGTTGACGCCTTTGGTATGCCAGGCGGTAGCTTCATCTTCAAGTCCATTGTTCAAAACTTTGACCACCGCTTGGCGCCTGCAGCCTGCAACTTCATCCCATACTGTTGCGAAGAGTGTTGGTGCTTGGTCTTCTCATGAACAAGGGCCGACGTTAGTCACTCTGGACCTTGCGTTTGCATTTTCGAACCCAATGCATGCCACTGTTTCCGCGACGTTCTTCGGACAGGTCTCGAAACTCATGGTGAAGGCGTTCGAACAGCGTTGTGTCGCATTATATGGACCCCGAACCGATTGATTGGTTCATTCTTATTCCCGTATTCTGAGCTAGTCGATCACGATATGTGCTGATTGGCGAGGCTACTGTCTCGGCCGTTTTAACAAGGACTCTACCTGGCGTTGCAAGTGTTGAAGGCGGACTGTCCTTTTCGTCGGATTTGTATCTAGCTGCAGAATGTGACTGATGGTCAACCATACAAGCCGACCGTGTCGAAATCAGTGCTGAGGTACTGCGGCCCCTTCAAATGGGGATGGTCAAATTTATGTGGCAAGGGGGTGACAGAGGTCCGGACGGGGGCGGTGTATTTGTTGTCACCGCCCGTTTCCATTTTGGCCTGCACAAAACCGTCGTTTCGAAGCTGCCTGTCTCCGCAACCCTTCGACGACTACTCTCTCTTTCTTCACCCGTCGTTGGGCGCTACTGAACTCTTTTTTCCCGCAGGTCTTCTCCTTCATCTCCAGCCGCCTTCCATGTCCTCTCCCTCGCATGGCGAGCCCTACGGTGGCGATCCATTCGCTGATCGCCCTCGCCAAACCCACTTCCAAGAACCCCCACCGAGGACATACGATAGCACCACTAACTCTCCTTTCGAGAGCACTACCCATCTACCCCGCGAGTTTGGCGCGGCAGGCTATGGTGACGAAGACTACGCTGAAAAACTTCCCTTGACTGGGGGCGAGGGCTACAATCCCGGGGGGTTTTACCCTCCTGGGTAAGTCGCACTCTACATAGCATGTGGTAGTATTCTGTCTGACTCATTTTGTTTCTACAGCCCTGTCGATCCTTCTGCATACGGAGACCCCTACGCTCGCCCAAGCTCAGCCATGTCGCAGTCCACCAATGGAGTTGAAACTGCGTGGAGACGTCGCCAGACTATTAAACGCGGTGTGACGCGTAAAGTCAAGCTCACCAAGGGAAATTTCATTACCGAATACCCAGTTCCGACGCCTGTTCACAGCGCAATCGAGGCCAAATATGCAATGACCAGCACAACGGAGTTTTCGTGAGTGTATTTGGGCTTCAAAGGTCTCGACACGTACTGACCATTTGCCCAGCCACATGCGCTACAGTGCTGCTACGGTCGATCCAGATGACTTCGGCGAAGCCCAGGGATGGACATTACGGCCCAAGCTCTACAACCGTCAGACTGAAATGCTCATTGCCGTCACGTCCTACAACGAAGACAAGACACTCTATGCTCGTACACTCCATGGTGTCATGTTAAACATTCGTGACATTTGCAAGACAAAACAGTCCAAGTACTGGCGCCGGGCTGCCGAAGAGGGCATGCCAGGCTGGCAAAGAATTGTTGTGGCTCTCATCGTCGATGGCCTGGAGCCAATGGACAAGAGCGTTCTTGATATCCTCGCCACAGTTGGCGTATACCAAGATGGTGTCATGAAGAAGCAAGTGGATGGAAAAGATACCGTTGCTCACATTTTCGAGGCAAGCCTTTTTTTTTCATGTCGAATATTCATTGATAGATTGTATTCCAGTATACCACCCAGCTCTCCGTCGATGCCACGCCTCAGTTGGTTCTTCCTCATGAGAACGACCCTAATAACTTAGTCCCTGTACAAATCATCCTCGTCTTGAAGGCCAAGAATCAAAAGAAGATCAACTCTCATCGCTGGCTTTTCAATGCCATTGGACGCATTTTGAAGGTACGAGGTCTCACATCATATATCCCGATATGTTCTCAACTCATCCTTTAGCCTGAAATATGTGTTCTTATTGACGCTGGAACAAAACCGGGGCACAAGTCCATCTATTACCTATGGGAAGCCTTCTACAACGACGCTCACTTAGGAGGATGTTGTGGGGAAATTCATGCCATGATTGAAGGAGGGAGGAAGTTGCTGAACCCCTTGGTTGCGGCGCAAAATTTCGAGTATAAGATGTCGAACATTCTTGGTAAGTTTCGCTCATTCCACAGCACATCAATCTGACTATAATTCACAGACAAACCGCTTGAGAGTAGTTTCGGCTATGTGTCGGTCCTTCCTGGTGCATTCTCCGCATACCGATATCGTGCAATCCTTGGGCGCCCCCTTGAACAGTACTTCCATGGTGATCACTCACTTGCTGATCGTCTTGGCGAAAAGGGTATCTACGGCATGAACATTTTCACCAAAAACATGTTCTTAGCTGAGGATCGTATTCTCTGTTTTGAGTTGGTTGCGAAAGCTGGAGACCGCTGGACCTTGACCTATGTCAAGCCGTCGAAAGCAGAGACGGATGTCCCGGAG
The DNA here is from genome assembly GCA_038094355.1 of Afroboletus lepidellus. NCBI lineage: Eukaryota > Fungi > Basidiomycota > Agaricomycetes > Boletales > Boletaceae > Afroboletus > Afroboletus lepidellus. Next base: position 119,472 of record JBBPUA010000002.1, on the reverse strand, counting down.
ACTGCAGTTGAGCTAATCGGTCAACGTCGTCGTTGGCTTAATGGCTCCTTTGCTGCTTCAGTGGTCAGTGGCTAATTTACCCACCTGCTCTGGTACTTGAGCTAAATCCTTGAGTAGTATGCCCTTGTGAACTTCTTCCAGCTATACCGTTCAGGTCATGGGATCATCAGAATGTTCTTTTTCCACATTCAGGCTTTGGTATGTAACGCTGCTGCATGGCTCGCTAGTTTAGCTGAACGTTTAATCAGTACAACATCTTTTCGTTGATTTTTTCGTGGTTCGCCTTGGCCAATATCTGGCTGACATTCAGCATCATTATCGACCTACTGCCTTCGCAAAACATCATCATATTCGGGACCGCTGACGTCGTACGTTGTTCACTCTCCTACACTTCCTGGTTCTAATGAGTTGCGCAGACTCATTGGGTGAACCTGGCTTTCAAGTGGATATACCTGGCTTTCCTGGCGTTACAAGTGAGGCAACGAACCAGGGCAATCATCCGAAGCTAAAGTAACCTTCCCACAGTTCGTCCTTGCATTAGGAAACAGGCCCAAAGGCGAACGAACTGCTTATGCGATAACCCTTTGGTCGGTTGATGTTATAAATGCCCGCTTCTTCGCTTACATTTACCAGGGTCTACGCCTTTTTGGCTGTTTATTTACTTGTGTGTTCATTCTGGCTCACGATCAAGGCGTTTGCGGTAAGCACACGGTTGTCCCGACACTGTAAATGCCTCATTTGTTTCCATTAGAATATCCCCAACGAACTGAAGAATAAGACTGTCACGCAAGTCATCATGACGTTCTTCACTCCGCCGGTCGGGGCGCTGATTGCCGCCATGATTTCGACATTCGGTAAGTTGCAATCGATTGTGGAATGAATTATTAAATTTATTATTGTCCTCAGGGATTTATTTCTTCGCGTCTTTCCTCTACGTATGTTTTTCGCTTTCCGTGATAAAACATGTACGAACCAGCATTACAGCGGGACCCCTGGCATATGTTCTCCAGCTTCTTCCAATACTTGTGCATAGCACCGAGTTTCACTAATATCCTCAACGTTTACGCGTTCTGTAACTTGCATGATGTGAGTCTACTGACAGTGTAAGCGCTTGTCTGATGCGTTTTGCAGGTTTCCTGGGGTACCAAGGGCAGCGATAAGGCGGAAGCACTTCCATCGGTCTCCTCATCGAAGACCAAGGATGCTGATGCTCCTGTTGTCGAGGACACACATCGGATTCAAGAGGATGTCGATGCCGCATTCAAGGAGACTGTCACACGTGCTGTGACTAAGATCGAAATCAAGGAGGTTGTCGAGAAACCCACAATGGACGACCAGAACAAGACATTCCGTACGCGGCTCGTTGCATTCTGGATGCTCACGAATGCAGGATTGGCGGTTGCAATCGAGAATATCAATGGTCTAGAAACCCCACAAGATGCCGTTGAGGATGCTGCACATCTGCGATTCAAGCAGAACATTTACTTTGCCGTCATCTTGTATTCCACATTCTTGCTTGCCGCTGTGCGGTTTACTGGAGTACGTTGTTCCCTGACTTGGGTTTCGCAACTACTGACAGTGTGATGTAGTGTATGTGGTATTGGTTCAAACGCAACTTTTTCAGATGCTGCAGGAGGAACTAGAGGTTGGAGCACTTCGTGCAAATATGGCTCTTCTTTTTCATGGACTGAAGATCAGCTTCCATCTACCTTCGTTGATAAACACCATTCACACCGCGTTTTCTGTTGGACGCTTGATTCTACCATACCGATCATGATCATCATTGCCCCCCTTCAAAGTAGTATCTGTCTGCACCCTAAACGGAATAGATAGTAAGGTACTCGAAAGAAATTTAAACAACGGGCAGGCTTAATTATCATCCTTGTTGATGTGACATCAAGAGTACATGCCAGAGAACTGATACCGATCGTTCTCAACTGCGCCCCCAAGTCCATGGAAAGAGTCGACTGACAGGATCGGTAGTTGAGCAGGCACAGAGGTATCTCTTACGACCGTGGCGGGATCAACGAGCCAGGGCCGTAGCCAGTTCTCCCTGGGCTGAGGAAAGACACTGCCTTCCCTCCGTTCGTCATCGGTGACGAGTGGCCGTCGACAACTCGGACAAGAATCGTGCTGCCAAAAATGAGTCAGGTCCAAAGATAAATAAAGATGACCAACCCCTTCTGTGATCCACTTCATTATGCTGAGTGTGTATCAGCATGACCGCCGGGTCGAGAGAACTAGACCGCACGCAACTCTTTGCGACAGAATATGTGGCCACAAGTGTTCTGCAGCCTCGTGACGCCCAGTTCATCCACGGGATGAGCTGGAGAGTCCACCGCATGGGCAACCTCTTCCTCTGCTAGGGTCGCAAGAAACGTGTTGAAACATATCGGGCAAACGTCATCTATGAACGACGCCTCCAGGAGATGTACAACGCTTGAGCCGAGCGATCTTACCTTGATGGCCAGCAGCGACCAAGTCGGCTTCCGTCATCTTTGGAAGGTCGCCGAAGAGCCTCTGCCTCTGTCTATGCAACATGAGTGCAGTCCGGTGGAAACGCGGGGGATCACCGACTGCTGCGAAAGTCGCCTGCTGAACAACCTGAACTGTGAAACCATTTCATCAATCTCCTGGGCAGAGACGATTGCATCAATGTCCGGCTCAATATGTTCGTCGGCCATCTGTTCACGAGGAAACCAAAGAAAGAGGGAGTCGAGGTGGACCAGACGCACGTGTATGATATGGTGCGACCAACTACATGAGAATGCGTGAGAAAATATTTAATCATAGGCATACAATCTATGAACTACAGACAGATTCAGCGAGACAGCTAACACAGTTTAACGCTACGAGAGATATGAGGGTATTGTCACACTCTTACAGAACATCAACTATCCGTCGACCATCCAGTGAACACGTCATTCGAATGGGTTGACGTCCTCGCGTGCGGGCCCCGTCGGCGATTGCGAGTGGGATGGCTCTACATCACTCTCGCTTTGTTGTTCATCCAATGACTGGAGCTCCGTCTCTTGCTTTGGAAAGAGATTTCCCATTGGCTTTGCAGCTCTGGTTAATAGTGGTCAAGTCATGCGCCATGAGTCGAACGTCACCACGCACTTGTCAAAGCGTTTCTGCCTAGCAGCATTGAGCTTTTGAGTGACAGGAGTAACCATGTTATCGGTCGGAGAGACGAATTTAGGGTTGCTGAAGGCAGCAATGAGTGAACACACGCCTAAACGCTGATCGACTGACATACTTGGACCTGGCCATCTTCTTGGCCAAGAGGGCTTTCATGCCCATCCCTGGGGCTACCACTGATCCATTCGTCGCATTCCCAAGAGGTGCCTGCGGAACGACGATATGGGCCGCTTGAGAAGGATTGTGCATCGGCTGAATGGGGGCGGAAGCGGGAGAATCGTTTGGAGTGGAAGTGGCCGACATAAGGTCTCGGTTGAACCTGCGTTCGCGTCTCAAAGCCAACTTGCACACGCGAATGTCACGTGAATGTTGTGTCATGTGATTGCAACCTTGTATCAACTTCGTACCCAATGGAAGCTCTACCTTTTTATCGTCATTGGACCCTGCTTCTGCCACTGTGGTCATGGCGCCACAGTTTATGCGACCCATGCCCTCATCCGTTGAGCCGGTCGTTTCGCTGTCCGACACTCAAAAGCCGACGGACACCGCACTCTCGCCGTCTGGACGTTTTTGGCCCGGTTGTGGCCAGTCATGGCTGAGGCTGTGAGGTCTGGGGACATTCGCACTAGCCGATTGATGGGCCGCCAGTACTGGGCCACGTGTCAGAAGAGAGCTTGCGAACGTGCTGTTCCGCCTTTGGTAGCGTTTACGACTGGGTGGCGACATCGCCCGCGGGTTTCGCAGGAGTGCGTCATTGGGAACAGGGCCCTTGTTCGAGTGGAGTCGGGGTGGTTGCTGGGTCTTTACTCCATACGCAGTCCACTCCCACAGGACGACGTTATAGAAGCCACCGTATTACTCTTCTCTGAGGGCGAGACCAGGACGGCGGGCAAGTTCCTGGAAAAGTCGCGTGGACGTAGATTGGCACCGCGTCGAGACCCCGCATACTTGAAAATGGAGCTATTCTCGCTGACCTTGCGTATATAACATCCTTGTCCTATTCAGCCCGTCTTCCCCTTACATACTCGTCTCCACCGTCCACCGCTTTGAAGCAGCGCTGGCATCTGCTGTTGCGTCCCCTCAACCGGCTCGCTAAACGAGCGTTGCCGCAAGCCACATTTTCGGCCAGACACCCTCACTGCCATCCCTAGATCTTTTAATTTCCCACTTGTCCTTTCCTCCTCTCCCCACCCTTCCGACATGGCTGCCAACACAATGAGGAAGAGAAAAATCGCTGTTCTTGGCTCCCGCTCAGTCGGTAGGTCTCTTTTGCCCTGCGTTCGTTCCGGTCTCACCAACGGTCGTCAGGGAAATCTTCCCTTGTTATCCAATTCATAGAAAATCACTTTGTAGAAGCGTACTATCCCACTATTGAGAGCACCTTTTCCAAGGGCGTCGTCTACCAGGGCGTCGAATATGACTGTGACATCATCGACACCGCTGGTCAGGTTGGTGGCTTGTCTCGGATCACGCTCCCCTACATCTAAGCTCTCTGTCATCAGGATGAATACTCGATTCTCAATTCCAAGCACGCCATCGGCATACACGGCTATGTTTTAGTGTACTCTGTCACGTCCAGAAGATCCTTTGAGATGATCAAGATCGTCTACGACAAGATTGTCGATTTCTGCGGAAAGAATGACATACCATGTGTGATAGTGGGCGCAAAGATTGATCTGCAATCTAGGTATGTTGCCACATTCATTGCACGGCGATTCGCCTCGCTGTATCGACCGTCGCCGTTCATCCTTATAGTCCAAACAGTAGACAGGTCCAGTCCAACGAAGGCGAAGAACTTGCCAAGTCCAACAAGGCCGCGTGGGTGGAGACCAGTGCAAAGAGTAACATCAACGTTGGTGTGTACAAGTTAATAGTTGTCTGCTCATTGCACCTTTAACCAATTTGTAGGCAAAGTGTTCGAACTCTGCCTTGCTGAGATCGAGAAACGTTCGCCACATGGTCAAACCGACCAGCCAGAAGCGAGCAGATGTGTGGTTATGTGACGCTTCACTTGTTATCTCAAGATATGCTATTGAGTTACCCCCCACCCCCGCAATATCCTACCCTTGGAGCAAAGGGCCGTCCTCTTGCATTGCTGTGCGTCTGTTGACTTTGCATTATCCGTATTTAGGTCTATTTCCTTCATCGCACATGCCTTCTCTCCAAATCAGATTAGACTGTCCGAATAATCTCCTTTCCTGCATTCCTGTCTTTCAGTACTTTGCGGTACTGTTTGTAAATTTACGCTGCCTTTTTGCTCTCTGGGATTTTGGCTGTATACGAATTTTAGTGTCTTCCCTGGTGGTAAATAATAATGGCCAACTTGCCATGCAATACAAACGCATGAAACCAACACTCTCAAGCTGTGCCATCGCCTAGGAATCTGGCCTTGATGTCCCTACCACCAAGTCCAATAGCCCGAACGACCTGGGGATCTCCCGGGACGAGATCGATGGCTTGATCGCTCCATGTGACATCCTCGCCCTCAACGTCCAGAACGATGCCTTTTATAGGTTTTTTTGCGGAAAGATGCACAGTTTCCCCGTCGTCGCCTATCTGCACAACCAACCCCAGATCTTTGACAGCGGGGAACTTGATAAATTTGAAAGGCTCCGGCCTGCGCCATGCTGTAAGACTGATAAACCCGTGTCCGAACTTGGCGTACCAATTAGAGCAACGCCCCAGAACGGCGCCAGATTCGTCAAGCAGACGAGCGGAAGCAACGATCACACGAGGAATCTGGCTCAATTTGGTGCGGATGGGCTGACCGGGAAACGGGCCGGAGTACAGTTCGGTGCTTGAGTTGGCTTGCAACACAATGTCCTCCACAAATTGATGTGTCCAGTCGGAGTGTAGGTCGAACAACGTGACCTCTAGCCGAGCCTGTTTCGCTGTTAGGGTGCTATTCGTTCCCCAAACCTGCAAGACGGTCTCGATTTCGAAATTTGCCGCGGACAGATCATCTGGAAACGTCTTGTTTTCCTTGCGCGTCGCGCCGACCGTGAAATAGCGTAATTCGCGCGCGATGGTAAAGTAAGCGGGTTTGGGCCGCAAGAAGTAATCAATGATTGCCCACGATGTTACCGGCCAGCAGTCATTGATCTAAATAACAGCGTATTGAAAGACGACGCTCGGCATCTCTTCGAATCGCTCACCTGCCACACTAATGCGCCAGCGGTGTGTTCTCTCCCTTTCCCACGCCAATTGCGTCTCCACAGGCGGTACGCCGAGGCAAGAGTCTCGGCTTGCATGATTTGCGTGTAGTACACGTAGCTGGGCGAGAAGCTGTCAGCGCGTGCTGTAGGGGCGTGTTGTGGGCAACACACCTTTCCATATCAAACGCGTGCTTGAAATTTTCGACAAGATAGACCTGTTGATCTGAGCAATGAACACATTTCAGTCATATCAATGAATTCACCTCAAGTCGCCGTTCGAACCCGTCAGCCTTGTTATGGTTATTATTCACGCTATCGAGATCGCGTCAGACTCAGTGAGACGATCGTTGTTCTCGGCGTACCGCGATTGAGGATATCGCTCTGTCCGGTCACCACCGAGCCAATGATCAGTTGTTCGGATGTTCGGATAACCTTGCCTGCCATCAAGTGAGATGCCGTCCGCGCACCGGGTCAATAAAGAACCTACATCCCAAATTCCGACACAAAGCGTCCGGCCAGTATGTCCCAGTTATGCCATGGTTCTTGGGAGCCATGCCAGACATTCCCTGATCAAGGCGTCAGGTGCGCCACGCCACGCCACCATTATTGCTCACATTGGTGCAAATCGCCGAAGGTCTTATCGGTGGTGACAACCCCGGGCGCACTGTAGGGCGAACCCCTGTGATAGTGGATATCACAGAACTTGCTAACAATGGAAGGCAAGGTGCGTTCATAGATAAAGCGCGCCGGGAACTTCGTCTTCCGATAGTCGGAGGTTTCATCGGAATAGTCGACAATGTTGATAGATTCCGCAAGCTGGTAATCTTCGTTGTTGCCAGCTGTCATGATACCGTACTCAATGCTGCTGGCAGACGCAACACTTTGATAAATAAAGACTGACCAAAAATCACAACCGATGGGTGGGGACGGAGTCGTTTGACATTTTGCTCTGCTTCAATTTCGACAAGCCTCAGAAACGAGTCATAGGCTGGGTACTAGTCTACGTCAGTTTGTGCAGCACGGAAATTCGAGCGAGCGCACTTGACCACATCCAAACATGAAGTCTTGCCACACAAGAACTGGCTGGGAACATCAGTAACAATTCCCTTGAAATCGCGAGTGCACTTGCTTCCGAGCTCTATTAAGATTCGGGCTGGATCAACCGTCCTCTGGAATCAAGGCGGTTCAAGAACGCACCGTCGCAGATCTCATAAAAAATATCTGATTCGTAAATACCTCCACCCCAAACTCGAATCATATTCTGATTCCCATCGACTACAAGCTTCAGCCAGGCACGGTATCTCTCTGCCGTTACCCTACAAGCAATCAGAAAGCCAGTCGACGAACTAATGGAAAACGACGGACCTCGTGAGGAAGGAATCTGCGGGTATCCAGTTCGATCCACCACAGAATACCCTGATGTTATTGATTTCGAACAGGAAGGTCTTGCCTGGTTGATCGATGAGGGGCTCCTCAACTACGCGGACGCGACGGAAAGCGACTCGTTCTGTCTTCGAATCGAGAACTTTGCCGGCCTGAGGGACACCGGTCAATGATTCAAGCTGCTTGGATGATCGATACTTACGCTGTCAGAAACGGTAACAAGGACACTGTAAAGCGGCTGTTGTCCGTAATGAACAGGGTACCAGAGCCGAAGCTCTCCGCTAGAGAATTGGAACTCTACACGAGCATTCCCAGACTCCACTTCGATGTTCCTTTGCGTATAAACTATATCTCCCTCGTGGTTCTTCAGGGTAATGGTCGCCAAACCGGAAACTTTGTCTGATAGCGACAAGTCAACTGAGATTTTCACGTCTAATGCTTCCGAAACCACACTCCTGATATCAACGTCCGCAAGATAAACCCCATAGGTGTGAAGTTCGATGGGTTTCCAAGGTCCGACGGTCATCAAGACTGGACCCCAGTCCCAACCATAGCTGGGATTCTGTCAGAATTTCTCGGTAAAAGGGGGGAATAGGATGAATCACTTGTACTGTGCCTTGCGCACGTGCAGGCGACTGGAATCTCCATTCCATAAGTGGAATTTGCCATTAGATTTTTCCAATGCTCTTCCCTGGAGCTTTATAGAGCAGTGGTCAAGTAGGATAAATAGAATACCTCACCTTCTTGAATGCGCCGGTAAAGGTAATGTGTAGATCGTTCGTGCCAACTCTCAGAAGGGGCTTCACGGGCACCCTGTAAGTGACGAACTGATTTTCGGTGCTGAGCGATGCTTTGAGTGAACTTCCTGGAGTCCGCATTGGTGGACATACTCGAGGATGTGTTGGCCGTTCTGACTTCAATGTCAGAAATGCTTTCAACGGTGAGGAGGGTACTTGCCAATGTAATGCTAGCAAACGTGTCAAGGCCTTGAAAGACAAGGTCCGTGTTCGCTGCAGTGAGGTCCTCTTCTGTGACAGGGAATGTATTCTTGAATGCCCAGTCGGCTTCCCCGATCCCTGTCATCGTTGGTGGTGAGTGATTTACGAAATCAGCCTGAAGATTGTAGTGGTTACATTGTACTTCCCACTCATTCAAGCCAATGAACTTGAGATATCGATCAGTAGCATATCATACTATACTGCGGAACACCTGTCATAAAATCTCACCGGATCAGGGACCCTCTTGGACTTTAGGAGTTCAACATGGACTGTCGTAGGAAATTCTGACACTGGAAGCCATTCGCCAACATTCGTTCCTTGTCCTCCGCCGACCTGGCTAAACTGCCAGCCTGATGCAATAGTTCTGGTAGCGCTCTTTATCATGGTCAGGAAATGGGAACTGAGGGAGGTAGAGGTGTCACCGTTTCAGACACCATGGATTTGGTTATAAACCTATGGACACGATGGTCACCTGTAAGGCCAATGCACACGTGTCTCATCGCGACTATGTGGCGTGCATCTGAATCCGCCGAGATTACGCCGATCGACCACTCACTTCGTGCTACTGGGTAGGTACTTGTGGGAATAAATCCAACGACTCTAATTCTAAGGCGCTCTCCTTGCAGGTGCAGCTTGTCCATCGTCTCAGAGCAAGTACCGGAATCCTTTCGGACGGTCTAGTTTAGTATCCTCTGCGTCCAGCTCCTTGTTCAGATAGATCAAGTGATTTCTGAAGGCCCACAACATGAGGATACACGAGGCACTCGTCACGATGCAAATTGCAAACGAGTTCGCATAGGAAGGGCCCCATGTAGAAGGCCAAACATAACTTGAAAACGTGAGACTGGGCTTGACCATGGCTTTAGAATTACTCACGAGCCGATCACATTACCGAGCGACGAAAATACATTGACAAACGCAAGTGCTACGGCACGTTTGGAAGGAGGTTGTGGTATCGAATTACTGACCCAGGCAAAAAAGACGATGAAGCCAGCGTAAGACTGAGCCATGAGAAACCTTGAGAACGGGTCACAAGAGATGAAATGAAGTATGGATGACACCTCTTACAAGGATATATAACGGACCACCACATTCATGCTCAGCATCGCCATCGCGAATCCAAGGATTCCTAAGAGCAAAGATGCAGTAATGTGAAGAAAACGTTCTCCATGAAAATCAGAGTGTCTACACAGATATTAGTGTTGATTTTGTAGCTGAAAGACCCAGGTAGAATTACCTGGATACCTTGAAACCTACGAGCGTCGCGAACGCCCAGGGAGGTGAACACAGAAGCAGAGTTATTGTTGGGGAGTAACCCATGGTGGCGCAGAGTGTGGGGAAGAAGGCACTGAATGATAGCGAAACAATCATGCTTCCCAGCGCAATGCAAAGCCACCAAACCTTCGGGTCTGAAAGCGCCAATGTTATCCCAGTCGTTCGCCCTTTAGTATTGTCTGCCTCTTTATCATCAGCTAAACCATCCTCCTCCATCCGTAATTGTGCCAGGGCGCGCTCTTGAGGAGTGAGCCACCGAGAAGGTGACGATGGGAAATCAGGCAATACAAAGATTGCGCCGAGAGCAACAATCACTGTAAGTGTCCCCTCGACGTAGAATAACCACCTAGAAAGCCGATTGAATATGTTACTCCCGACGTCGAAAGGCTGAGCGCGAGATTACCTCCAGGCTGCATACCCCAAGACACCGTCCATAGAATCAAGAATTACAGACGCTATCAGAGCGCCAAACGCATTGCTAATCATGATGCCGCAGGACAAAATTGCAGTCCTTTCCCCCAACTCTCTGCGCTTATACCTGTCCGGTAGTCAGTAATGCTACAGCAAGATTGACAGAATGTATCTCTCGCCATTTAGATAGAAGCAATAAAGCTCCAGGGAAAAATGCAGCTTCGACGAATCCAATAAAGAATCGCGTAAGAAGAGCACCGGTATACCTGCCAAGGAAATAGCTCAAGCAAGGCAATGGAAGAAATATCGGATTTACGTCGTTGTTGTACCTGAACAAGGAATCACTCAGCCAGTGGACAGGGGCGATGTCACCAGAATTACCTGTAAAAACAGATATGACTCCCCAGACGACCATGCACCCTGGAAGATATATAGAAGGTCTCCCGATATGGTTCAGAAACACATTACTATCGGCCCAGACCATGTTGATTACACGTAGAGCAAAGTGTGGCACAAACTTACGAAGGAACCTGCATGAAGGTGTAGCCTACGTATAAGGCACTCAAGAGGTCATTGAATTGTTGGCCTTGCAGATGAAGGTCCTCCTCAAAACCTCGAAGTCTCGCTGCACTTGCCAGAGAGAATAAGAGACTCAGTTTACTTCTCGGAGATTATTCGAGAGACACCGACTTACGCGGCATTACTACGATCGATCTAAATCATCGTCATATAAATCTGACCAAGAGCCAAGCTTACCAACTAGTACTCACGAAGTTTAGAACGTATATGAGCACTAGGATCGACATTCGAGTATCCAGTTTCCGCAGAAGACTCTTTTCCGTGAGTTCCCTTTCCTCTTGAAACAGGTATAGCCCTCCCTCGTCGCAGGGGCCAAGTACCTCTTCATTTGGTCCCTCGGATGTGGTCGCGTTGGAGAGGTCCACAGCTTTATGGGCAAATAGTGTTCCAACAGATAGTAGTTAAACCGAAAACCATCGGACGCCCTAAATCGTGGCGACTCACGTAGTCTGGAGTAACTAACGCCTCCATATGTTCTGTTTAACATCTAGGCTGGAGTGTGAACAAGTTGTAGTTGGGTGATGGGCTGTATTTCCGTATAGGTTACTGGCAAAAAAAAACCGGCCTTGGACTACGACAGAAGACACTGCACTGGCAGCCTAAGCAGTTTCGTGAGAGGTACGTAATTATATTGAATGCAACATTAACCGAGACGATAGTAAGAACAATAATTATCGACACCGATCACTAGGTCATCAATGGAACCTTCTAAAGCAAGTACCTGAAGCCTTTTGGTAATCCAAGGACTTCCTCCATCAACTGAGCCTTCTCGTTCAGTCGTGCGAGATATAACCGGTAGGCCCAGCACGTGGCAATGCTCAATAGACTCGTTAGGATACAAATCAAATAGGATTTGATGTATGTAGGACCCCAGTATGATGGCCAGATGTATCTGGCACAAAATTTATTGTATGAGCAACTTTTCCCCTGTGAAGAGCTGAAATATATACTTACGAGGCTCCCATATTGCCGAGGGTTCCAAAGGTGTTGATGAGAGCAATTCCGACGGCACGTTTCGATGACGATTCGGGGATTGAATTGCTTACCCAGGTCATTAGCACCACATAGGCCACCGTGGCTTGGGTCATGAAGAAGCTACCAAATAATGGAAACTTGTTATCTCAGAAGGATGAAGGAGGCGTACAATGAGACATAGCGGATTATGGTATCCATAGTTGAGACTGCAATTGTAAATCCGATGACTCCCATAATCATGGGAGCGGCGATATGCCAGAATCTATCACCTCTGGAATCTGAGTGCCTGAGAACGAAAAAAAAAGTGTTCAGCACGATACAAAATATTTAAAGCCCATGGCATACCTTGTCACAAGAAAAGAAGTGATTGTCCCCGTCAGCCATGGAGGAGCGCATAGCAAAAGAGTGATGGTTGGGCTGTAACCCATGGTTGCACATAAAGTAGGAAAGAAGTTTCCAAATGAAAGTGCAACGATCATGCTAGAAAGTGATACACCTAGCCACCAGATTTTGTAATCTGTTAGTGACTCGGAATCGTGCAAACCAAGTTCACTTGGCTGGTCTTGCTCGAGGCCATGCGATTCCTCTTCCATTCGAAGACGTGCAAGAGCGTGTTCTTCGTATGTAAGCCAACTAGCGGGAGACGAAGGGTAGTCTGGGATTACGAAAAAGGCGACAGTAGAGACGATGAGGGTCAGAGCGCCTTCAATGAAAAATAGCCACCTATGACAAAAATAAACAACCATATCAGTGCTAGCATAATTTCTATTACCTCCAGGCAGGGACACCTAATATACCATCCATGATAGACAGGATGCCAGATGCGATAAGTGAGCCGAAAGCATTACTGACAGAACTTCCGCAAGCGAGAATCGCCATTCTCAGACCTAGTTCATTGCGCGTGTACCTTTCGTCTTGGAATAAGACGAATAATGGTGTTAGCCCACGGGAGTAAGCGTACCATTTGGAAAGAAGGAAAAGGGCCCCAGGAAAGAATGAAGCCTCCACAAATCCAAGTAAGAAGCGTGAAATGAGAGCTGAGTGATAACTAGAAAACATTCCTCAACTTCGACGAGCTCCAGGATTCAAATAATTTCAGACCTCTTGCACACGCCAGTTCCAACAGAGATTGCGCCCCACATTAACATACCACCAGAAAGATATACCGAAGGCTTGGTGATCCGACTAATGAACCAGTTCCTTTGAACGAAGATTAACGGTGTATTCGCTCTTAAGGTGGTTGAAACTCACGAAGGTGCTTGCATCAGCACATAGCCAACGTAGAGAATGCTAATCAAAGTGTTGAATTGCGTCCCAGACATATGAAGATCCTCCTCTAGACCCTTCAGCCGCGCTGCCCTAGTAAATGCACAATGTCCATAGCCATCACATCTAATTCAGGTGTCATGCTTTGACTCACGCTACGTTATTTCGGTCCATCTAGAGTGGAACTGAACATTGCACAGGGCCGTATTCAAGGTATTCAAAGTTCCACTTACATAGTTCACAATATACACCAAGACAAGGAAAGTGGTGCGAAGGTCCAACTTGTGAAGAAGTGCCTTTTCGATTTCCTTGCGGCTCTCCGCGTCGCGGAGGGTTTCTTCGAGTTGAGGATCCACCGGTAACGGGCTATATTCGACCGGCTCATTTCTCAGAGAATGGAACAGCCTGAGGCTGTTGCCAATGATGCGAATGACCATAGGCAATAAAGTTCAAGAACGAAGTGACTTGGTCGCGTGACTCCAAGTACTGATCTGAGCATAAATTAAGTCTCACCGCTGATTCCACACGCTCCTTCGTCCACTCCCTCCATCTTCACAGAAATGTCAGCCGCCGCGATTTTGTTATCACCCTCTGCCACACCCTCCACATACCACAGGGTCGTCTCCCCTACTCTCCAGGTTCCGTCTGATCCTCGATTGTCCATTCCTGTCGGTCTCTTGGCCTGTCAACGTAAGGCAACGAATAAGATAAGTTTATCGTAACTGAGACTGATCCCAAAAGGGGACCCGCTCCTCCGCGAGCTGTTGACCACCGTTGTGAGCTGCCAGGTCTCACAAACACACCCGGTACCAGGTGGGAGAAAGGGAAAGAGAGAGACCACACCGGTTGCATCGAGGACTCCCACCCTGGAAGTCGTTCTGCATGATACCATCGTATTCCCCGAAGGCGGCGGCCAGCCCTCTGATACTGGATTGATTCAGACTCCAAATGGAATGGTCTGGAAGGTTATACAAGCACGACGTCACGGCGGGCATGCAGTTCACTCTGTGCAAGTAGAGGATGAAGCAGGTATTTTGCAATTCACGGCCGGAACTAAAGTCGTGGTCAAACTCGAAGACCCCGATTGGAATCGCAGGTATGATCATGTGGGTACCTGCAATCCGCTAGGTTTTGTTGTCGTGACCAACACTCCGACGCAGATGACTATGCACACTTCTCAGCACCTTTTATCAGCTGTGCTCGAGGATCGTCTGAATATTCAGACGCTTTCTTGGTCTCTGACAGATGCACCTGCTCCATGCTACGTTGAACTATCCCGGAGTATGACTAGTGATGAAATACAGAATATTCAAACTACGGCGAACCAATATGTCTTCGAAGGCCGCAAAGTTCACATCGAAGTCCAGGAGATGGAAAAACCAAACGAGCCGGAGAAGCTGGAGGACCAGCTGGAGGACCACGCGCGCGGGTTCGCTAAGGCGATTCCTGCCGACTACACCGGCGGAATCATGAGGGTCGTGGTCATTGACCGTATCGATCGCAATCCGTATGTCCTTAAACATACTGTCCTAGACAATAGTACCAATGGAACGTACCGCGCAGTTGTTGCGGCACTCACTGGCCCAGTTTGCACAACCTTCAACTCTTCCTGGTTCCTCAGACGGAAACCCTTGCTCGCTCCAATACCACCTCCGCTAGACTATATTTCTTCGCCGGACCACGGCTCATCGAGTACTTGACTAACACGCACAAGCAACTCACGGCGACTGCAGCGAGTCTTAGTTGTGGGGCCCCTCAGGTACCAGCTCGCGTGGAGCAGGTGATAGATGAACGCAAGAGAGCGGAGAAACGAGTTGACGACCTAGAATATGAACTCGCAAAGGACATTGCGAGGGGCATCGCAGAGGAAATGGGCCAGTTGTCGGGCGTTGCATTCTGCAAGCATGTGCATCGAGTGGACGATTCTATCAATCCACTCGGATTCTTGTCCGCAGTGGCAACTGCGTTTGCAGGGGTCGTTCGCTCCAAGAGTCAATACCTTGTCATTTTCTCGTCGACGCCGTCCACACAAACGGTAACTGGAACTAGTGTTTTGTTGATATTCGGCTCGGCAGAGAAACAGGTCAAAGAAGCAGGTGGGTTACTAAAGGAGAAGCTTAATGTCAAAGGGGGAGGGAAAGGCATTAGATGGAGCGGAAAGTTGACAGGCGTTTGGAAAGCAGGACGCGAAGACGCGGTTATTTCGGACATTCTTCGGGTCGAGACTGAAACGCATTAGACTTCTAGAGGATCATGGTCTTCCATGTGTAGCACTTGAACCGGGCTGGTGACCGACGCATATCTTGTATCGGCCTGTCCAAACT
This sequence comes from Afroboletus lepidellus, assembly GCA_038094355.1. Classification (NCBI taxonomy): domain Eukaryota; kingdom Fungi; phylum Basidiomycota; class Agaricomycetes; order Boletales; family Boletaceae; genus Afroboletus; species Afroboletus lepidellus. The sequence continues at coordinate 103,965 of JBBPUA010000002.1, read as the reverse complement.
GCCAGAGTCAACGGCTCGGTCTCGCCGCATCGTGTGTCATTACACACGCGCAACGTGCTGTTGGTCTTGTGGGAAGTGGCCTAGTCTGGTGATCAGACCGTCACGATCACGAGGTGCCGCAATTCCTCGGATGAGATAAACGTGCACCTCACAGGTGGTCACCAGATTGCCAAAGGGGAAAAAGATTGTCAAACGAGGGGACCCCTACCAAGTGTCGCGCGGTGGTCTGAATACAAGCCACGAACTTCAGGAAGGTCGTACCCGCGTCCATTTAACGAAGGCTCATTCAAAGCCTACGATACTGACTTAGGTTGTCGTGTGGATCGTACCTGTTTTCACGTAGCCGTGAAACCAATTTGAAAGTTTAGCATGCGGTCCCTGCGATGTGGGGATACGACATTGACAGCTTGACATATCGCGGGTCTCCGCTCGCTCCAATGTTCGAGTGTATCAATCATGAGGTCATTGAAGTTCCGGTCCGGTAACGCGAGTCTTGTGACCAGCGCAACCGTTGATCAACTTAAACTGGATGTTGAGAAGAAGGATACATTTTTCTTTTCGCCTTCTCGCTTGCCATGTCCGTTGATGGTGCAAACTCGAAGCCATTGCCTATCGAAGAGAAGGACCTAAAGGGTGATGCATCCACCTTTGACGATTCAGACGAGGAGTTTGGGGGTAAAGAAGCACGCAGAGTGCTTGAGCGCAAGCTCTTGTGGAAACTCGACCTCCGAATGTCCATCATGGTCGTGATCTACATTCTCAACTACGTAAATTTGCATTGATTTCCTATTGAAGCGTCGGACTGACGTTAAGGGCAGATTGACAGAAACAATGCTGGGTATGCGTATAACATTGATGAAGCTGTAGTTTCCCATTCATGTGAACAGTGCCGCCCGAGCGCGAGGGCTTACGACCGACCTTCACCTCGTCGGGCAGCAGTTTCCGACTTTGCTGTCGATCCTATACGTCGGCTATATTATCATGCAGATTCCCTCGTGAGCTGTCTCGTCGGATCTTCGCTCATTACACAGGTCACTAAGGGTGCTCCAGTAATATGTTCTTGAATTACATCGGAAAACCATCGCTCTACTTACCCAGCTGTATGATCATCTGGGGTATCATTTCCGCATTGACGGGAGTCACCAAAAAGTGAGTCTAATAGTACTTGCGGAAGGATCTCGACTCGAATTCTGCACGCTACAGTTTTACGGGTGCTCTGCTTACGCGATTTTTCCTCGGTTTCGTGGAAGCAGCGTTTTTTCCGGGGGCCCTCTTCCTAATCTCGAAGTGGTCAGTCTGTCTGAAACTATTGTGATTCCATCAATTGATGCGAACGTGAATGATAGGTACAAGCGGGATGAAATAGGCTTGCGTACCGCAATATTATACTGCGGGAACATTATAAGCAATGCGTTTGGAGCCTTGCTTGCTTCGGGAATTCTACAGGGTATGAATGGCGTCCTCGGACACGCAGCGTGGAGGTAAATTCTGTCCCGATATTACTCGACGGAGGCCCTGTCCGCCTGACCCATGATATGTTAGGTGGTTATTCTACATCGAAGGGGCCTTGACGTGCTTCGTCGCAGTCTGTGCCATATTTATTCTCCCAGATTTCCCAAACAGCACGCATTGGCTCACGGAGGAGGAACGCCGACTCGCTCTGAAGCGTATGACGGAAGACGTTGGGGTCGGCGACCAGGGTGAAACCGAAACCGGGGGAAGAGCACATGGGCTCTACCTCGCTGTGACAGACTGGAAAGTATGGTGGTTTGCCCTCGCGATGACGGCGCAGGTGGTCGCACTCTCTTTCAATGCGTACTTTCCGACGTTGAGCGCCACGCTTGGCTACAATCCCACGGTGACGCTCCTGTTAGTGGCACCCCCGTTCGTCTTCACGGTGATAGTGGCATTTTGGTTATCGAGGTAAGAGAACTGATCGGAAGCGATGGGGCTATCTAACAACGGATATTCTTGAATGATTAGACGTTCGGACAAGAAGGGAGAACGGTTCTATCACATGACCGGCTCGTATGCCGTGGGCATCGTCGGGTTCATCATCGCCATCAGCACGATGAATACCGCGGCGCGATATGTGTCTCTGTAAGAGAGACAGTTTCATTTCGGGGATACTGCGCTGAAACGCGTACAGATTCCTCATGGCACAGTCGTATGCCGGGTTCGTGGTGATGTATGCGTGGATGAACAACTCGTTCCCGCGACCACCGTCGAAACGGGCGGTGTGTCTGTCGCTTATCAACGGGTTCTCGCAGCTGGGGAACATTGCAGGGTCGTAGGTCCATCTCCGCGTTTGGCAGAGGCGGCACTAAGGAGGTCCATCATGGCAGATACGTCTGGCCGTCCAACTGGGGACCGACGTACCGGTACTCGTATGGGATATGCGTTGCTTGTTCGGGCACTGCGATCGTGATGAGCTGGGTGTTTAGGGAGAAGCTGCGTGCGCTGAATAGAGCGCTGGAAGACGGCAAGGGCGAGTTCCGATACATACTGTAGTGGTCACGTGGGACAATAGACCTCTCTCTGTCGCCGTCATGAATTCGCTCGCGCTGCTGTCCCGCCAGCTGGACGTGCTCGTCTTCCCCCGCACGCCGCCTTCGACCCCCGTCGATCCCGCCCGCCCGGCACTCCGACCCCGCCGTGGCTCCGACTCGCTCCATCGGCCGGCCCCCGATGCGACGCCTCTCGCCCGCCCTCCCCGTCCGAGGCGCTCCTACTCCTCTCCCTCTGGTTTCTTGCCAATTCCTTTCCCAAAGCCATCCGTCTCTGATCCCGCCATCAGATTACCACCCTCCCTCAGACTCAGGAGCACTCTCAGGCGTCTCTTCTTCGTTCGCGTCTTCGTTATCGTCTGGAACACCATATGTGCCACATGGGCCTCTTGGACACCGGCAGAAATCGACGGAAACAGGAACCAGCTCCATCTCATCCAGCTCGACCATCAAATCCTCCCGGGCGCGAACAGCGACGATGCCCGTACCGTTCCACCAGCTACGCAACCATCACCGTCTCTCTTGGCCCGAGATGCCCCCTCCCCGGTAGAGATGGGTCCCCTTCCTACTCCTACCCCATCGCCCGTTCCAGGTTCCACATCACCATCGATATCAACACACGATCCCCGTCCATCCCCGCCAGCCGAACCCGCCAGAGAAACTACCTCTCCTTTGCCAGCCCATAAGACGCCCTTTCATCTCCCCAAGACCCTCGTACTCGACTTGGACGAGACGCTTATACATTCAACATCGAAACCTATGTCCATGACCTCTGGCGGATTCGGTCTCCTCGGGTTTGGAAGGCGCGACAAGGGTCACACGGTCGAAGTAGTTCTCGGTGGTCGGAGTACATTGTACCACGTATACAAGCGTCCCTTTGTGGATTACTTTCTTCGCAAGGTAGTTTTGTTGTTGTTCTAGGCACCTTTTCTGCGATGTTGACCTATTTTTAGGTTTCTGGATGGTACACTTTGGTCGTGTTCACTGCCTCCATGCAGGAATATGCAGATCCTGTCATCGACTGGCTAGACGCTGGACGGGGCATCCTCGCTCGACGTTTCTTTCGGGAGGTGCGCTGTCCATCCTTGGCGTCGTATCTCTTTCCAATACCTCCCTAGTCTTGCACACTACTTTCAAACGGTTCATATACCAAGGACTTGTCTATTATTGAAAAAGATCTCTCGCGTGTCTGCCTAGTCGACAATTCACCGATCAGTTATCGCGTTAATGAAGGTTAGTAGGCTACGAGTAGAATTCAGGCTGGGGCTCAATGTCAGTCACGACAGCGAACGGTATACCCATAGAGGGATGGACTCACGATCCACATGACGAGGCCCTCCTTGATTTATTACCAATTCTCGATTCCTTGCGCTTTACCTCCGACGTACGTAGAGTTCTGGGACTCCGTGGCTTTTCCTCATGACTGTTTGACTTTCAACATCCGATTATCAAAGACCGCACACATAGCACTTTCATCATTGCATCCCCTGAACATTCCCTTCTTGCATGCACTGGCATTCCCCATTGCACTCATAGTCTAGTGACCATCGCTGCATAATTTAATACTGATTATCCTGTACACTACCCGCTTCGTCCCAGAGTCAGCAATGAGCACGAAGTGCGCGACGTTATTAAATGGGGTGACGGGATATAGGTAGTAGATGACGACACATGCTATCCAGACGGCACACAAGGAGTCGAACTGTGAGTATGATACAACATTGCTTCAGGCATCACATCGCCAAAGCAGCCTGCAACTCCTTCAACTGCGCTTCCTCGTCGTCTTCGACCACAACTGGTTTGGCTGTCGGTATAAAAGATGAATTATCTGCTTGTCGAAGGATGAGACTTTTGGACACTTACGTGCTTCCCGTGCTCCCGAAGGAATGTGTACAGGTACATGTTCTGCACCCGCCAGACGCTGATCTAATTGCTCTTGCTCGAGTTCGGCCAATTCGTTCTTTAGTTCATCCTGTCGAGCGTCGTGAATACCCGCAGCGCTCGTCCACGAGTAAGCATATTACCTCGTCGGTCTGATCGATTGGTGCAGATATTGCTTCGGCGACTTCGGTAGCTATTTCGCGTTGCTCTGCAATCCTCGCCATGGTAGCGTCTACGTCGTTTATTTTCCTAAGGGGCGACCGTCAGTTCGGAGTGACGAGAGGAGGCCCTGGAACACCAACATGCGCCCGTGAATCTGCTCCAACACGTCCGAGGCCTTCTTCATGACCTGCATCGTCTCGAGGTTAAGGTTGGCCGATTCGAGCGTGTTGATCTGTTGTTCCAGCTGTAGGCGCTGTCCGTTTAGTCGTTCCATTTCCGCTTCGCTCTGCTTCTTTCTGCGCAGCGCCTGGGTCGCAACTGGAACGACGCAGGGGTCATTGTGGAGGCGTTACAGGTCTGGGGTTCATAGCATACCCGCTTTATTCGATACAGCGTTGGCCTTTGCCTTCTTCAATTCCTCGTCTATCTTCTTCAGCAGGAAGTCTTCCTTCTTCTCTATCATCTGCAGCTGCTGTCTCAGTGAGACGATAGCATCACGGGCAGATTGCTTCGAGTCCCGCCTGCCTCCAAAGTAAGACATGAAGCTAGCCATCATGACCGTCAGCGTGGATATGAAGAAAGCAAGGATGGGGTCGATCAATGACACGGAGAAGGGCTAGGTACACTGCGGGACCAGTACTAAGCCACAGAAGCGACTGCTTTCTCGAAAAGGAAAGACCCCTCTCCGCTGATACAAGCAGCTTGTATTATGGTATAAGAGGTACGTGTCCAGGTATGCAAAGGCGAAAGCCTTGGGCGATTAAATGCGGAACATAAACATATGTAGGGTAGTCTACCAAAATCGCGATCATTGTTCCTTTTCTTCCTCGTCTCCCCTACCGAGGATTAGTCTCGATCGGCACTATTCACGACGCACTTACCCGTCCTCATCGCTACGGTCATCAGAAGCCCCTTGGCCAGTAACAACACGATATGCAACGCGGCATATCATTCCAAACCAAATGATTTGAATCACCTTTCGTGTAACAGTGAGTGTGTGACAAACGAAGAAGCGCAACCAACCCACCTGTAGTGAAACCAGCAAAGCAGTGAAGGTTTTGTGGGAGAGAGGAGACAGATAATTGCCCCTTTCTGGTGCCCACATCTCCGAAACAAGACGAACGGAGTCTACCCAGACGGATTTGATGACAATAATGAACAGGACGTGTCGAGTGATGAACCAAGACACCAGGAAAACGATAAACGTCACATCACAGAGGGTATATAGACCAATGTATCGCCACATTTTAGCAAGCTGACGTCCATTAAGTGAGGATCATTTCCACTTGATACTCTCAGAACACTTACAGGTAAGAAGATATCACAGCAGTCCATCAACACCATGATAACGCACCCGATGCGAGCAAAATGGAAGGCATAACTCGCAACCATAAGAATGATGGTGATGATATGATGGGCCATCATTTGGTAATGGTCCTTCCTCCTAGCCTCAGCATTAAGGATCAACACCTGGTGGAGGTAGAAGGCGGTCTGTGTGAGATAATAGAACTTGACGGTACCAGCCAGCGGGACATGAGGGTAATTCAGCCACAGATCTACGGGATTCAACATTCGCGTGGGGAGGTTGTGATGCACATACTAGGACGAAAACGCGTAAGTCTCGGTGTGCTTGCATCACATTGATGAAACGGCTACTTACGACGCCAAAAGCAAAGTTGACGGTATAGTATATGAAAGACCAGCCTTGCTCGGCGAATCTCAGCACACTTCGATGTATCCTGCGTGCATCTCTTTTTGACATGGTACGGGGAGCGTGTCCTGAGTCCTTGTGGTTGGCGACGCCATTCGTGACGGATGAACTAGAGCCGTTGGGGATGCCATTAACCTTGATCTTTTCCCGTTGCGACCTTTTCCAATCACGAGTGAGCTTCCATTTGGCGAAGGGTTCCATGAGGTAGATGCGCGTTATGTCGCGTAAAATTGCCATGGCAGCAATACACGAGACCACGACACAGGCATCGAGGATACCGGGGTTGTAGTAGAGGGAGTCATGGAAGGAGTCAGGATTTGGGGGTGGAGCAGTCGGATACGACAGAGTAAAGAATGGAATGAGAAAGGATGGGAGCCATTCCGAGACCTGCAAGCCGTTCATCTGATCGCGTCGCAGCAAGTCGTAAAAATTTGAGACTTGGAGAGAGTGAACGTTGGACTCGGGTACAGTTTTTGCGTTTGTTTGCCCAGAGGTCCTTTTGGAGTAAAACAGGACCAAAATAGATCTTGGCAAAGACAAACAAGCCCAAGGCGTCGGCTGGGTCAAGTGTTGCGCTTAAGATGCAAACGAAGGTGACGAGGACGTCGACGAGCACGACGAGCTCTGAAACAGTTGCGAGGACCGGTGGCCCGTAAATAGCATAGCAAGTTAGATCCGTGGGAGTTGCTTGCCAGATCGGGTCTATTACGCCCTCATACCTCCTCCGTCCAAGTCAGTGTTGCCGACATGGCTCTGGCACCAAACACGACGCTCTACATCAACAACCTCAACGACAAGGTCAACACGCTAGAGCTGCGCACGCAGCTTTACGCCCTTTTCTCCACTTATGGAAAAGTAATAGATGTGATCGCGTCCAAGAGCCAAAAAATGAGAGGACAGGCATTCCTTGTATTTACCGATCTCGCTGCGGCGACGACCGCGATGAGAGCATGCGAAGGCATGGTGTTCTATGACAAGCCCATGGTTCGTTTCGTTCCTCTGTGATTATCCACGCGGAGATCACGCGACCCATCCAGCGCATCAACTATGCAAAGTCAAAGTCATACGCGACATCCCGTAGAGAAGATCCAAACTTTGTCCCTCCAAGTTCAGCACATGCAAGACCGGAGGCTGCGCAGATAGGCAAGATCACGGTCTCTTCTGCGGATAAGAGGCAGAGAGACGACGACACTACGGATGGTCCAAGCGCGAAGCGAGAAAGAGGAAACGACAGTGACGAGGAGGAAATGGAGATCGACGAAGACGAAGAAAATGTACAACATCCGAAGCCACTAGGTAATACGGGGCCCTCAACAAATGCATCGCGACTCACCATACTTTCTTTCCGAAGCAACGATGCCAGCGCCGATACAACAGCCGTCTGCGCGTCTGCTATGCACGAATTTACCGCAGGAAGTCACTGACGATGTTCTCTCTGTCCTCTTCCAACAGTGTGTAATCTTTACCCGTCTTTCTCCCTCGCTCGACAATATTCCGCAGATACCGAGGATTCTTGTCAACCCACGTAGCACAGTCGCCGACACCAAATGCTGCTGGTGTCAAGGTTAAAATGGCACAAGTGTTCTTCGAATCCGCCGAGCTAGCGTCGACGGCAAAAGAAGCACTCGACAACTTCACTCTCAAAAAGGGATGGAAAATGAGCGTCGTTTATTTTTGACCGGCTTACTGCAATGTATCCCGTTGCACGCAAATTTTACCAGTCGAGGCTCCTGGAGGAATATGTTTTCTGAGATTTGCTTCGCTAGGGATGAGCCGATTATTGGATTGGTTCAATTTGTGAAGATGGCTAATTGTCAGTCGTCCGTCGTCGTGTAGTGACCCGTGGGATGCATACGGCGTGATATATTGCCAATCTTGGGAACACATGACACCGTGCATCTTCGTCCACCCTCACGATGTCTTCGTTCTTCGGTTTGTGAGTTACTGCCTGCATGGATTCCGGGATATGAGGCCGACCTATAGGATCGCGGTCCTTATCGCGCAGAGGAAAGACGCGCACGTTCAAGCCTCGCAAGGACGTACCCGAGGGCACGAAACAGTATCAGTTGCGCAAATACGCAGAGGCTACGTTGGTGAGGCTATGCGTAGCAGCTTGCAAACAACTGGGTTCTGATCCCAGCAATCATTCAAGGGTTCGGGCAACTTGAGACTTGCCGTCCAGCTTCCAGAGGGTGAAGATCTAAACGAATGGCTCGCTGTTCATGGTGTGTTTGATTTACACGTGGATCATGGAACATCACGCGTTACGAGCTCAGCGGTCGACTTCTTCAATCACCTGAACATGTTGTATGGTACCGTGACGGAGTTCTGCACACCACAGGAGGTGTGTATGATATTTCTACCGGTCCCACTTATTGCTGAGCACCATTGGCAGTGTCCAATTATGTCTGCGGGCCCTCGGTGTGGATCTACTGCGTGTATTTTGTCCATTTCTGATTGATCAAAAGTTACGAGTACTTGTGGGAAGATGGTATGAAATACAAGAAGCCTACCAAGCTTCCGGCCCCCGAATACGTCGACGCATTGATGAATTGGACTCAAAACATCTTGGACGATGAGAACGTCTTCCCAAACAAGATAGGTACCAATGATCGTTTTCAGGATTTCAACACCTCTGATTACTCCAGGGGTTCCGTTCCCCCGCAATTTCCGGGATACTGTCCGCACCGTCGTTCGGAGGTTATTCCGTGTCTATGCGCATATATACAGCAACCATTTCGATCAGATCTGTGCGCTTGGTATCGAAGGTATGTAACACTTGTCGACCCATGTGTGTATTCATTAGATTGCCGTCGTAGCACACCTGAATACCAGCTATCGTCACTTCTTCTTGTTTATCAACGAGGTACTTTGTTCTTATCCCAAAAGGACACCTCCCGTTCACACTCGCCATGTCATTGCATAGTTTGATCTCGTAGAGAAGAAAGAACTGGCTCCTTTGGACGAGCTCAACGATGCTATTCTAGCCGAGGATAAGACGCGGTGATACAATATTCGTGCTGCCGCCGTCAGCCTGTCGTTCTTCTGGATTGAACTTCACACCCCTTCTACTTTTCACACCCAGTAGAGTTCGTATGCACCAATCGGTATCCCATTTGCGAAAGGCCATAATACAGGTTTCCTCGTGGATACCAGAACAAACTAATAGCAATGTGTGGTGCCAACATGTGCGGTACGTGTATGTGTCAGGTTGGAGAGGAACAAAAATGATATGCTATGAAAACACGACGTTTGGCAGACAAGTGAATAAAAATGATGCTTCCAACCCCACAACTTTGACAACAAAAGTCTGATTCTAAAAACACTCGTTTTCTTCGCTTTCTTTGGCGGGGTATAACTACAGCTGGATGATCTCGACCGCGAGAGGTAAATAGCCTGTGTGGTTAAATGGTTCTCTAAACAATGTTCTCAGCGTGTGGAAACGGGAGATGTGAGAATCAATCTTACCTTCACCGCAGACCATTGAACAACAAGCGTTTTGAGTCTCTCCTGGAGCGTCTGCCGGCAAGACTCGCAAGAAAGCTGATCGCCTAATGGCGCGAGAGCCGATTCCATCGTACTCGTAGACAGGTCTGGTGTTTCCAGTCAGCCCAGTGAAGTGTTTCCTTTTACGAGTCCGTACCGGGCCGCGCATCCCAAGCCAGATAGGCAGATGCTAGTGCCCATGCTCTGGTCAGCTTTTTCTGTTCCGAGTAATCACAGGTTGGAGTTGGAGGATGTGGGTGAGGTGGTGGCAAAAGGAGGCGTTTAAGCGCATCGGCGCGCCCAAAGTGCAGGAAAAAAAGCCGCTTCAGGTACTTGGGACCGATTCGTTCGGCCATTTCGTCTGTCAACGAAGCGAGGGAAAACGAGAGCAAGTACGCTGATGCTGGAACTGCAAGGTCATACAAATCATATGACGCGGCAAGCGCATACAGCTCCAACGGGTAGATGGGCGCAAGTGACAAAAGAAGGGCGTACAAGGGAGTATTCACGGAAACATGTGTTCTGAGCGAGACCCCGTACGTAGTCATAGTATTAAGCGCTGCTGCGAGTGTGTCGAATGAGGGTGAATAATGCGAACATGATATGTCGTAGATGGCATGTAGCACCACGTTGAGAACTGTAGAGGTTTCTGGAACGAGAACGACATGGCCCATTGGACCGGGTTTTGCCTTTGTGGACGGTGGAAGCAAAGCGTTGAAGTTGTTGCACGATGCGCTAAGGAGGACGTGGTTGTGAACGTAGAAGAACACCGAGTCGGATGAAAGAAGGACGAGATCAGGTGGAGAGGCATGATTCTGTGCACCGGGAAAGAAAGTGGTCGAAACAGAAACCAACGCATTTTCGTCAGGAGGGGAATCTACAGGGGAGGCGGTAAAAGATCCCTGGCAGGAATGACAGCTGTAATCAGATTACTCGGAAATGAAGATCGCGTACGGGTGGAGTGGGCACCTGGGTAACCACGGCACCTGTCGGTGCTTCGACTCTACCGGACACAGGTTTCTCAGGTGCAGGCATCTCAAGGTCGAGCGGTTCCGAGACGAACTGGAGCACAAAGTCCCAGTCAGTATTCTCGACGGAATCGGACATAACACCTGGTTCAAGACGGGGGACGAAGCGAAGATTGATGTGGAGGATACAGGCTTGAATACTCTGGGGATCCGCGAGGGATACAAAGGAAAGAGGGACAAGGAGACGAAAAACAGGGGGAAGGATCCAGATTTCTCCCCGAACGGAAGAATAGCTCCGGGCTTCGCGGGGTTCGAAATTGCCTTGCCTGGCAAGTCGGAATGAACAGCGGAGTCCACTTCCACGGCACACAATGCCGAGTAACTCAGGAGTGTGCGGTCGCTCTTATAACACCCTTGCTACAATTCAGATACTCGCATCGACATAGTTTCGAGCAACGGCCCAAACTGCTGGAAAGAAGTCTCACCAGACAATCCTATCTATGTCGCCCCTTCATCCCTCGACTTGTCGCCTCTTCCGACTTTTGATCTTGTGAATTTCTTCCCGCTGCCCAAACTTCGAGTCATGTAGTTCCTGAGCAAAAATCAGCATTCGGCAGCCATGGGAAAGCGGTACAAATACCATATTCGCAAGCCGCTTGGCGGTCGAGACGGCGTTCAATTTGTCCAACACTCTGGCTTCTGGTAGTGTCAATGCAGTGAGCTTGGTGCCTAAACGAGACGGCATCAGCCCGTGACTTGGCCGGTATGTGGCTACATACCGATGCGTTCCTCTATGCGTAATATCCGTTGTTCGTCCTTTTCGGTAACAAAGCTGATCGCAACGCCACCCTTTCCAGCACGAGCCGTTCGTCCAACTCGGTGAGTGTATTCCTCTGGCTCATTCGGGAGATCCCAATTAATAACAATAGCCACATCTTCAATATCCAAGCCACGTGCACCGACATCAGTTGAAATTAGAACGGGAACGACAGCTGAACGGAAGAGCGACAATGATGCTAATCGTTCGCGTTGTGTGAGCCGCGAGTGTAGTGCTGTGCTTCGGATGGAGAGCGTCTTCAAAAGAATCGTGAGGAAAGCAGCAGTACGAGGCTTTGTGCAGAATATTATCGTAGGAGGTGGCTGAGTTACATCCTCATCTTGCTCTGCATCTTTTCTGGAAGATTTTAACTTTTCGGCTTTCGCGTTTTTAGTATATCTCGCAGGTGCTGGGGGCGCGCGGCGGAGGGGTAATGTTTCTTCCGGGGGATTGCATAAAAGATAAAATAGATAACTTTCTCGCACATGGGACGGAACAAGAATGTAACGCTGTTTCAGAGTTGCAACTGTCTCGACTCTGGAAGGAGGTAAAATCACCACTCCCGAGCCCCGAGGTTCAACACTCACACAGATTCAGTACGATGAAAGAATGGTTTCATTTTGCCCGGTTTGGGGGACATCGCAGCCAAGGATTCAACAGATGGTGTTAGTGTGGCCGTGAAGAGACAGGTTTGTCGATCAATTGGTAGGAGATTGAATAAACACGACAGCTCTGAAGTGAACGTGGGTGTTAACAGGCGATCAGCTTCGTCAAGAATCTACCCAACCCGTTGTGTCATTATACATGCCAAGAGAACCGAAGAGTGATTTACCAAGAACTTTATCCTTGAAAGGTCCCAGTCACCGCTGCTGCTTTTGAGGTGGTCTACCATACGGCCGGGTGTGGCAACCACTACATGGGGTCGACTATCAAGTTCAAGGGCCTGAGTCATCATGTCCATGCCCCCAACAATAACCGATGTACGAATACTTAGCGAGGCACCAAGAACAGCAAATTGTTCCGATATCTGAAACGCCAGCTCACTAACAGAGTAATGTGTCAATGTCCATACCACAGAAGATGCAAGACCCCCGTACCGCGTTGGAGTGAGGACGAGAGCGAAGATTCCATATGGATCGACAGATAGTCGCTGAAGAATGGGAATAGCGAACGCGATGGTTTTTCCTGAGCCCGTTTTAGCGTGACCTATGCAATCTCTTCCTGGAAGAAACTGGCATGAATGGAGCGTCCAGGACAGAGTTCTGACACGGACTCGCACCTGCTAAAATGGGTGGTATACAAGCGACCTGAACTTCCGTCGGCGTATGGATGGACATGCGGTGAAGGGCAGCTTCCAATGCAGGCGAAATCTCCATATCGTTGAAGGACCTAATCAACTGTTTACGCGTCTTGGATGGCCCCGGGACGCTCGGCGCACGAGTAAAAGCTGGGCTCATATGAGACAACTTGAGTCGCCCGCTGTCTCCGATGGTATTCCCCAATTCCGAGCGGTCACTTCCTCCGTCCCAATCTTCATCCACCATATCCTGCGGAGACTCCTCATCTCCTTCAGACTCTTCTTCTTGGTCTGTTGGTTCGTCCTCCGAGCATTTGGAACAAGCAGTGCGGGATTCGTCATCGGGCACGACGAAGAGGCCAGAATCGACGGATACGGAAGTAGAGAAACGACTCTTCTTTGACGGTGGTCCTTCTTGTAATCTGAGAAGGTCGTCCGTGGTCAGATCATCATGTCTCTGCTTTGCCATTTGTGTTCCAAATAGACTTGCGGCGCCACGATGTGTCACGCATGTCACTCCATCATTAGCAGAGAGTAACTACATTTCTACGCTCAGGATGGCTACAGGTATGAATACATTCTAATTAGAAGTGTTCGGTCCCTCGACACACCAGGGGTACAAGGGACCCAAGGACTGGGTAAAATGAGCGAACGGGTCAACGACATGGAGATCGCTCAGCAATGATAGATTCTCCGACAGGTACGTTTCGTGCATCGGAAGAGTCAGGGGAATTTGAGCAAACGGGTCTTTCTGGGGTTTGGGTGGTTCGAGGCAGGGAACGCTGAATGAAAAGTCATCATGATGCTGGGGTACAGGGTACGGTTCAGCGGAGATGCCAATCTCACGCGGCGCCTGGAAGGGTCTCGTATTTAAGTGATCGCTTTTGGAGAAAGAAGAATGCTTACCATGTGAGATAGTCTGCAATGCGTGGTGTCTGAGCCCGGCGAGCCGAGCAGGTGGTCAAATTTGTCTCCTCGCATTGAAGAGTATGCGGTAGAGGATGAGTCTTGCCGACTGGAATGTATAGTAGAAGTAAAAGGCGATAGTGAGTACGGCGCTGTGAGTGGGGAGGGCGAGGCGGGTGTAGACAAAAGGGATTCGGATACCAGGGTTGGGGAACTAAGAGAGGCTTTGGATTCCGGGGATGAAGAATTTGAACCGTGGGGAGCGGTAAATATGCCCTCGCAGTAAGGCATTCGCGTCCGGCGTGCTCTAAGTCGACCAGAAGAATGCGTAGAATCAGTGGCACTCCCTTTCCTTTTGTCCTTTGCAGAAAGCCTCGCATGTCTCTTTGTCTCCTTGCAAGGCGCCGCAGTCTTGTAGAAAGGGTATTTGTCATAGTGTTCCGCACGAATTACTGCCGCTTTAGCGAACCAAATAGCCTTTTCAGTCTCCGGTAGCATGTTCCAGCATTGACCAGCAATGCGACTGAGATTCTGTTGATGCTTCTCGACTTCGGGAGGTATCGCTCGTCTCCTCAGAAGGTCAGAACGGTACAACATGAATGCATTAGGGGGTCGAGGAATACGCTTAGATGCATCACGCTTTGCGGTGGGTTGTGAGGAGTGGCACTCTTCGATGGACGCGATCTGCGAAGTGCCAGACATTGCGCAGTGAAATGCAGTGGGCGGGATGGAGGGGCGTCCTTCAAGATGCGGAACGGAGCCAAGGATGCCCTATCTTGAACAAACTCAGTGCCTCGGTGTTAGGGCAAGGGCTACAGCAGTAAACGCGAGTCAGTGGTTATTACACACTCGACTTGAAGACAGGTAGCGGACCAATAGATGTCACTCGCAGAGTGATAAAGTTGGGTCGTTCGTGAGCGACCAGGCAGACGACGCGACAGGAAGGTGGGGAGTGAACCTTGGAATATATTCGCAGGACTTTTTATAGGTCGGTCGGTCGAGGAAATAGTCCTCATTGCCTCGCTCGCAAGCGAGAACATGATTCGGCAGCTGCGATGAAAGGCATTACGATGAAAGGCCGGTTGCACAAAGTAGACAGGAACCAGCATACGCACCCCTCGTCCAAAAGGAGCTCATGACCAAGACAGAGGACAGAGCAAGCTCGGAAGCTTGCGGCGACACGTTGTAGATCGATATCTGACATTTTGCGTTCCGCACTCGTGGATGGACAAAAGTGGATGCTCTTCGGAGTTCTTAGGTCAGAAAGTATATTCCCCTGAACAAACAGCACGAGGCCGTCACTGGAGTAAATGTAGCCAATGTCAGAGACAGTGACATCGCTGACTCAGCTCAGCCAATGAACTCTGAACGACATCAGCACTCCCAGACGAATGTTCATCCTCCAGTAGGTTCCTCTCGCACGAGTTTTGAATGAATAAATATCTATCTAGCAGACACGTGGCGTCAATGGAGGTCTAAGTAGGGAATCCGTGTTCTGGTGAATGAAGATGAAATTGACGATAAATGACAAGTATCGGGGCAACGCACGCGAGAATATCTATAGCAGACTGGGCGCGACCCAACATGTCTCACTGGCTGCCTTCTTCACCCGATTCATGATCGCCAAACCTTCATTTTCCTCCGGAACTTCTTCTATGAGAATGAGGTCAACGCCCTCCTGTTCGAGTGTCAACAATCCGTCAAAAAGACGATGAGCAATGACGGTCAGTTCTGACAATGATCCCAGAGGGTAACGATGCCAGTGAATCACTGGATCCTCAAGGAGAGTCTTGGCCAAAGCCGACTCTGACGGAGCCAATAACCCCACTTTCAGGGGCAAATTCGTGACAGTGGAGCTCTTTAGAGAAGCCAGTAAAGAGGACGGAGAAATAGGGATCACTCCGGTAGGTGGATGAGAGGTTGCACATAGCAGAGTCACGGGAATAGTGGGCGAGTAGTGACGATATTTCATGCCTGGGGTGGTGGGAGCTTGCTCGATGGCATCGTCCACAAAGTCACGACGATGAACGAGGACTCTAGGTATCGCATGATCTAAGTAAGCAAGCCTGAATGCCTCTTCGATCTGTTCTACAGTGATGCCCCCTGGTCTGAGAATGCGGACGTGGCCATCGTGACGCAAGCCATCTATGACGGTGCTCTCAAGGCCAATGTCGCAAGGACCACCATCTAGGATAACACCGATCTTGCCGTTGAGATCGCGAAAAACATGCTCGGCGCGAGTAGGACTCGGTTTGCCCGAGGAGTTGGCACTTGGTGCAGCCAAGGGGGCACCGGAAGTGGCGATGAGAGCGCGCGCGACGGGGTGAGAGGGCATCCTGACAGCCATTGTAGGGTGGTTTGCGGTGACGATGGAGGGTATTTTGGTGGTGTCGGTTGGAAAGAGGAGCGTAAGCGGGCCAGGCCAGAAAGCGTTGATCAATATCTGATATGACCGAGGAATAGCAAAGTTAGGGGGAAGGAGGGAATGGAGCATGCTCTGTGACGAGACATGGACGATAAGGGGGTTGTCAGCGGGTCGGCCCTTGGTGGAGAATATGCGCGAGACGGCTTGGGCGTTGAGAGCGATGGCGGCGAGACCATAGACAGTTTCGGTTGGAATGGCGACCGGTTGTAGATCATGGAGATGGCGGGCAGCGACACGGAGGGAAGCGATGGTGTGCTGTGAAGTGATGCGCGGGTGGCCGTCGCCGTCGAAGGAGATGGCGGATGGATCGCATTTCAAGACCTGGGTGGACAACGACGAGGACATGATACCAAGACGACGAGGAAAACAAGTCAACATATCTAGTCTACCTTGGGCATGTTCAGTCCGACCCTCCGCGCCGTCGCCTCTATTCTTTCCTCCGCCGTCAGGTCGATGAGCGGGTTGTATCGCTCCAGCAGCGTCTGCCAAAGCATGTCAGCCGAGCTCGAATCCGCCAGCGTCGACGGACCTTGTGTTCCCTCTGCGAGCGCATAAAAGTGACCATGTTCTCCACATCGCGACGGAATTCCTCGCGCGCGTCGTGTCGCTCGAACAGTCTTCGCAAGTTGGCCGAGACGTCCTTGTTCCTCTGCGCCCGTGGCGAAATGCTCTAGAACAATGCAGCAGTCAGACTACACCGTCACAAGCCAGGCTACCCCATTCACCGCTTTGGCGACCTCCCTGACCACGCTGCGGTACAGTCGGGCGATGTCAGCCATGTCAAAGCGCATGTCAAACCCGTGGGATCGCCTAGCTTCCACACCTGTCCCATTGTTGCTCCAACTCGTCCCAATTCACGTCCATTTCCGACATCGTCCACATGTCAAAGCGACCATTTCGTATCCTGTTTCTGGTTCAAAAGGGCTTGCCTCGGTGACCATGCTCGAGATTCATCATGGCCGGGTTCCGCGCTCCTAGCACCTCTGTCACTTCCATTCCTACCCCTGCCAGTACTACTTGCACGCAGGTACGTCGTTCCCCGACGACACAGACCAAGTCTAGCGGATTGAGTTTACTCCCAAGTCTAAAAAGTCGCGCCGCGCCCGCGCCCATAAACTAGACAAGGCAAAGGTCGCCGCCAAAGAGGCCACAAAACGAGCCCACAAAGCCGAGCAGCTGGTCGAGCCCTGCATCGTCTATGTGGGAAATGTGCGTTGCTGTCCCTCTCTCGTCGATCTCCCACGAATGATCTTTCCCGAAGATCGGTCCTGACGTGGACGAGGAGGCGTTGATAGCGCATTTCAGCCGCTATGGAAAGGTCCTGTCTGCCAGGATCAACTGTTGCGGGGGGGTCGCTATGACAATCGCGCCTCCCCCCGCTACTTACCACCAGAACATGAGGGTTCGCCAGTATGCCATAGTGTCTTTCGGATCAAAAGCAGCCACACATACCGCTTGTAAGCTAGAGAACATTCTCGATGGGCAGAGACTTATTGTAAGTCGACTGTTCCGGGATTCCCAAGTCCAAAGCTATATTCCTTTCGTTTAGGTTTCTACGGCCGTGTCCGATCTGCCCGAAGTCCGCGAAAAGATTACCAAACGGTTGGAAGACTATCGGTCGAGGATGGAACCACCAGACGTGCATCGTGCTCAAATGAGCGCGCTAAAGTAGGATGTTTCGTGATGATATCCGACCAGTGCTAACTCGTTGCGTCAGGTCACTGCAGCTCGAACCTACGGTCCTCCTGGACCCTGTTTACGAAAAGGAGCACAATTTGCGCAAACGGTTCCAGTGGATGGGTCATAGCCTCCAAGAGGGCATCATGTAACGGATATTTTCCCTAGCCAAGTTTATGTGTTGTATGCCATATGTTATTCGGTGCCACATTTCGCACATTGTGAGCCGGCTAAACCAAGTTTGGCCCTGTTCGCATCTTATAAGTTGTTTGGCGACATCCACCCTGCCAGGGCGAGTGTCCACCGACCGACCACCAGCCGCTCCCAAAAGATTCCTTGCGTCTGCATGGAACTGGCCTGACGCAGGTGAGGTCAGATCTGCTATACGGCGCTGAATCTCGGTTCGACCTTGCATCCAGTTTGGTCCCGCACAATGGCGAAAACTGCAACTCTCAACCCGGCGTCTACGCCTTTCTTCCCTGGCAGCATGCGTGTTGGTGACGACGACGGCCGCACAAATGGGTTCGCTCTCGCCGTTCCCACAATTGGAGACCACGATCGGACCTCCGTCTCTACGCTGTCCACTTCCCCCGTCGAAAACAGGTCCATTCGCTCCTCTCCAAGTCCTGCTCAGGACAGCGAGAGCCTCGACCGCCGCCGCTTTCAACCCTCCCCAACCGCGCCCGATGCCCCATCAACTACCCATCACCAAGAGCTAGATAGACCATTCAACCTTGCTCGCACTCGCGAGATGAGCGCCTTTGGGAGCTTAGAGGCTTTGCCAGAAGCGGACGATATACATGGATCAGTCGCTTCGGATGAAGGCACGCGGCCACCTGCAGATTCCCCATTTTTCTCTGTACCCACCCAGCAGCCTAGGAGTTATGTCAATACGCCTCCCGTCAATATCATGGGCTCGACATCTCGTTCGTCATCCTCATTTAATACCAATGGTCCATTCGTCTCTTCCTCTCCCGTCTCATCTTTGGATTCGGGCAGCCAGTTCGCTTCTGGTGGGGAGTTCTCGCAGAATATTGATGTTCAACTCAAAACATCACCTCTCATCCAAGACATCATCGAGCGTCTCCTGCGATGCGAGTTCACCGCTCAAGAAGTTCAACGGGAACTCCGCGACGTTCACCGCAAGGTGGATTTTCTTGTCGAGCGCTCGTTCCATAACGTACCGCAGGGTAGCAGCAGCTCGCAGCCAGAGTTCAAAGATCCATTTGCGCCCCCGGGTGGGCAGTCCAACACTTCCTTGAATATACCAAGAGCATCTTTCAGTGCGAGTATCGCCCCGAATCAATCCCCACCACCGGACGATATATCTCAGATATCACAGCGCTTAAATACCTTGACCACGTCCGTCGGTCAGCTTCTCGCGTTGCAAACACAACAACACCTTCAGGGTACAGGCGCACCTGGTCGGCTTACCCCTCATACGCCAGACATTCCCCCCAATCAACAGTTCGGGAACGTCAGTCCGGGTCCTGGGATGCTGGGCCATGGGCTACCTAATCGACCTGAACTAAGGGCAGCTGCTCGTGCCCCAAACCCTCCAACGCGAACCTGGTCCGCCGGGAACCTCGACCTGCCGCTGCGGGTGGACAGTGTCACAGGCCTCGGACGCAGTGACCCCGCGCGTGACAAACGCCGATCCGTCACTGGTGGATTGATGCGCAGGGAATCGGTCGGTGTGAGTGTGCTATTTTTGGTATCGATGCGGTCTTGACCTCGCGACGGACAGATTATCGATGGACAGGGCAGCGACTGGTCAGGTGGTTCTCGCGACAATGGTCCCGTGGTTTCTAAATGGGAGCAGTTGAACCTTGCACCGGATTTACTTCGCTCCTTGAGCAAATTTGGGTGATTCGTTTTCTCAGGCAAGCCGTCGTTCACTCGGGACTAACGCAGTTGACTTGTAGTGTCGGTCCACCCAACAAGATTCAGCAGCGCGCCCTTCCCTTCCTTCTTCGTGGTTCCGACATCATTGCGCAAGCTCCGCCGACTCAGGAGCGCATTGCTGCATATGTCATACCTGCCATCCAAGTTGCTGTGGTTAATACATCGGGTCGGCCCCCCAACCGGGGCCCACTCGCCGTGATGATATCCACCACGGTCGATCAGGCAACTCAAGCTCAGCGTATGATTCGAGATTTGGGTGGCCCCATTGGCATACGGTCAGCGTTGGGAGTGGGCATGTCAACGAACGCCAACGACCTCGCGCAGGAGCTACGCCTTCTTCAACAGAATATGCCGCACATCATCTGCGGGACGCCACAAAAGCTCCACGCATTGTTTACCTCCCCAGGAGGCCTTACTGGCTCAGAAGTCCGCTTCTTGGTGCTCGACGAAGTCGACCAACTAATTGCTCGAAATCTGCATGAATACGTTTTCAACATCGTCAAATTACTTCCTCCCTCTAGATCGCGTCCTGTAGGCTCCGGCACTCCGACACCGAGTTCTACTAATTCGAGTCAATCACCATTCGCCTCCTTTGATACCAACAGCTCGTTGGCCGGGGTAGTGAATTCTGCACGAAGATATTCCGCTATTCCCCCGTCACCCCCCAACGATTTGGGAGGCAACTCAACGACGATTGAACGTCAAACCGCCCTCTTTTCGAACACAGTACCCCAGGACGTCCTGAATCTGGCGACTGCCATTCAGCTCAAGGAGCCCGTCAGAGTTCTGGTCCGCCGAGATGGAAACGTCACGAGCACCGAGACAAACCAAGGTTCCCGGGGTTTACGGCAGTTTTACTTGTACCTCGCTTTCACGGCCGGCGGACGCGCAGATTCCACAAACCTTGGTGTACCGGGTAACGGCCACGGAATCATCGGCTCGGGAAGAGGGGCTTCGAGCGTGGAATCTGCCCAGGCTCGCGAGTGGAAGCTGGACGCATTGGCCGACATCTTTGATGACGTCGACGTCACCCAGGCGATTGTCCACGTCGGCGGAATGAATGCCTTGGACTCCGTTGTGTTTAAGCTGGCAAGCCGTGGATTGGAAGCGGTGCCGCTCGTGAGTCTGTCAGTTTGGTCGTAGTTATCGAGCTGACCCACTACCCAGCACGGAGAAATGAACGCCGGAACTAAGTTGGCTGCGCTGAACAAGTTTAGAAGCTCTGGTTCGGTCATGATGAGGCAGCCGGTGGCCAAGGTGTTGGTCGTCAACGACGTTCAAGTCAAAATTCCAGAGGTGTCTCACGTACCTCTGATCATCAACTATGGTATGTGTGTCGAGCTATCGCCGATGCTCTCCGTGCTAAAGGTGTCGTAGATCTACCCAAAGCAGTAGAGGAGTATGCTCACCGGTAAGTGCTGCCGTATTCTTGTCTTTGTTTCCTCAGCGTTTTCAGTGTCGCTCCTGCCATTGCGTCGAGTTACGCCCGCGCCGGTGTCATCATCAACTTTGTAACCGCGACAGGCGGAGACGTCGAGATGCTGCGCTCCATTGAATGTTTCTACAAGTAAGGATCCAACGTTTGAACGAAAAGGACCTAGCTCATCACCATGCACACTACTTTACAGGATAAAATGCGTATGGCGTCCTCCAGTTTTCCTTCCGTGGCAAGCACTAACCCGCGTTTACAGCCTGAAGTTCCGATGAGTCTTCGCGATATTGTTTAAAGTTTTCATCCTTCTGTCCATGTATCCCTACGTGCTGCAGTTACTGGCCCTGGTTTGCTTATTCCAACCATCAGCTTCCAGCTACTATATCAACACATACAGGCAACCCGATCGCGTTTTCTATACCCGTATATCCGGCACCCCAAACTGTTTCCGTACTAAACTGATTTGTCGATTGCTCTTATCGTCAGACCCTTTTTCCCGATCGTTACCACTGTATAGCAGATGTCTCCCCTCTTGCCTATGACTGTCGCCTTGCTTACACCGTGTACATGACCTTTTCTGTCGTCTTCTCGCGGATACATAATTATACATTGACTTGGACCGCCAATATCTTGAGTGTACCGTCCTCACTGCATGATGCGAGACGTTTTTCTGTTGGTTCGTCGGTAGACTGCCAAGCCAGTCTGTGGATCTGGTCGACGTGGGCGACCCTGCGATCGAACGATGAGTTCGCCAGGAAGGCGCTGACAGATAAATTCTTACCCAACGGGGATCGAAGTCATCACCGTCCACTTTCCCGGGTCGGCAATCAGGTTGGCGTAGACGAAGATCTCACCCGTTTCCAACCCAACGGCGAGCAGCCGTCTGATGCGTCCGTCAGTATCAATCGTTCCCTGAAAGAAGACACCGCCTCACCTCGAAGCGTCCAGGGAACAACAAGCGACCGCAGTCGCCGCCTCTGCAAACTGGAGCGTGGCCAGTGCCGGCCATCGATCCGCCCCTGCGCCCGGGGACCAAATCTTGACCTGTCGCGTACCGAGTGAGCGCAAAGCTGACGCCAGAAACGAGCGCGCGCGCGCACCGTCTTGTCCCGGGACGCCGTGGCGAACGCGTCGCCTTCGCGGGTCCACGCACAGTCCCAAATGATCCGTGCGTGCGACTTGTCTGCCGCGACGGGGACGTAGCCTGCAGAGAGCGAGGGATGGGCAAACGAGAGCGGCGTTGGCCGAGGGCACGTACCGTCGTCCTGCCTCTCAAAGGCGCGCCAGGTGCGATCGCGACTGACCGTGACGATGTAGCGGTCGTCTGGACTAAACGCGATGCGCGTGACTGTGAGCGCGTGTCCTTGCAGCGGCGAGCCAAACGGTTGGTACGTCGACGTCGCGTACACGCGCACGACGGCGTGTTGTGCCGAGGTTGCCTTGCATGCGGTGGCCAGTAGGTCGTGGGCGTTGGACGACGCGATGGTGATCGACTGAGCGGAAAGGGTGTTCAGTCGTCATTTGGAGAGACATGTCCATCGTCACCTCGTAACCGTGGCCAAAGACTTTCTCGACTTCCGGCCAGAGCGTTGTAGCTGCGAGTTCTCCTTCAAAGGGACACTTTTCTGGCCGCGACGAATCGAGTTGGGCTGCCACTACCGAGTGCACAAAGTGAGAAGGATGCACGATGCATGAAAGCAAAAGATCGGACCTTCGCTGACCGCCTTGTTTGACAGGCCCAATGGAGGCACGTGGGCTGCAGCGGGACGCTCTTCCTATCAAGTACCGTCAACATCCACACAATCCAACAGTGTCTGGAACGCTTACTGTGCTCTCCGCTACGCCACGAACACCCAGTGCCTTGACGGTCTGTACAAAACCACGAGGAGCCTCGAATATACGAGCGACCTTCTCGTCTGCGACGCTGGCGAACGTCCATGGGCCAAGCCAAGTCGCGCCCACAAGGTCATACCCATGTACTTGAGGTCGCGCCAATTCATGCCATATTTTTGAAGAAGACGAAGAGGGAACAGCGCCATGAATCCGGGCCGTCTGATCCAGCCTAACTGACTCAGCCAAACGCGCAGATCACCAAGCCCGACTCACCCGACCGAGATGATGTATTCTCCAGCGGGACTCCACTCAATGTCCTTGACCGGTCCGCTATGGCCACTGATAGCGCCCACTTCTCTCCACTCCACACCATCTGGATCGTCTGCTGGGGCTTGCAGAGACCGCCAGCGCCTCCAGCCTCCGTTCCACCCCCAACCTATCACCTCGTTGCCTTGCGCGGTCCTCGCCCAAAGTCCGCCAACAAACCCTCCGAGGCGCTGTCCACCGACATCGCCGAACCGTTGTCGGTTGATCCATATCGAACCTGCTGTGATGTCGTGAGAGGACCCGGAAGGGAGCTGACTCGGAGACCACAAGATCAGAGAAGAGTCTGTTGAACTTGACAAGAGAGTCTGTAGCGACGAGCCACCTGTAGACGGCGCCCATGCCAGCGACGTCACGCCGGCTTCGTGTCCGATGAGCAGTGCATCAAACGTCACGGCGTATTGTTGAGAGCTTTTCAATGTTTGGTCATCTAGTCACGAGCAAGAGAGAGAAACGCACCCGAGATTCTTGGATTTTACCGTCAGGATATGTCGTTTGAGGGAAATCTGCCTTCCGCCCTCTTCACCCATCGTGGGATCTGCAAGCGAAGCTTCAAAGGCATCCAATAGATCATCGCTGAGCGCGCCCATGCTGCCGTTCTCGCCGGTCGGACTTTTGGGGCTCTCTAAAACATCGATGGTCCACAGCCTTATCGTTCCGTCTTGAGAGCCCGAAGCGAGTATGAGTTGATCGTCGACGGATGACGCGGGCGTAAACGCTAGGCCCCGTATCCAGTCTTCATGACCTGGCAGAGCGACGGAACGGACAAACTGAGACAAAGGTAAGGCAAGTATATCGATGGCGAGCAAGGAACGCACGTTGCCGTCGGAACGCGTCCAGATGTGCACGTTTCTGTCTGTGCCACCGATGGCGAGGATGGTAGCTATCAAGACAGAGTGACGTTTGAGCATGTCATTACAACCAACACGAACCTTGCGAACGAGGGAGCGTCGCGAGTGCGAGCGCCAGCGGATACCTTCCCTGGAGGGAGACGACCTGAGTGGTCTCGAGCTGGACTGTAAGCCGGTCAGAACCATCCAGCGGAGGAGGCAGTGTCTGCGTACGATCGTTGATGGCCCAAATCTTGACCGACGAGTCAGAGCTCCCGGTGACTAGCAGATCTCCCGACCCAGAGAGCGCAGAGACTGGCTGGGCATGTGCGTGCACGGTGGCCGCGGTTCGCCACTGGGATCGTGGCGTCAGAGGGACGAGGGACCGGGGTGGGTGGCATACCTCGTCCGGCTTGTGCCAGACGCAGACGTGTCCCTTGTCGTCCGCGCTGACGAGGAGGTCGTCGCGCAGAAATCGCACGCAGGTGACCGAGCCTGGGTGGCCGGCGAGAGTTTCATAGACGCCATTGTCCTAGGAGCGGGTCAGCCGGAGCAAGAGAACGACCACTAGACGACGCGCAGCGAGGTTCCACAAGGCTACGAGGCGAGCCGTTCCGAATGCGACGAGGGTCGAGTCTGGCGACACATGGGCTGCGTGGCTGAAGCGATTGGCAGACGCGGCGATGTACAGGGTCGATGCCATGGTCGATGTCATCAAGATGCATTATCGTACAAGTACATACACCAACTACTCAAGGGACCAAAAGACCCGCCTGGACTGCCGGCCTCTGGGCAATGCGCTCGAACCAGGCCTAACCAGATCAGCATTTGGTGGGTAATACATCCGAGACGCGTACCTTGGTGTTGGGAAACTCGTCGAGGTCTATGCCTGCACGTGGGTAGCTGCGAATCCTGACGACGACAGATGAGATGATGAGGTCCAAGACCAACGAGAGACATACCAGGGAAAGACGTTGAGGTCGGCAATGCTGAAGGTGCCCTTGCCCGGGCCGGCGAGGTAGTCGCGACCCTCGAGGCGGATGTTGAGGACGTCGTAGAGACGCTTGGTCTCGTCGGTGTAGCCTGCGATAGCGTCAGCACTGACAGTGTCAAAGGACGATGCCACGCACGTTTCTTGCCATAGGGGACGTCTTCCGGGGCATAGTTTCTAAAGTGGTGGGCTGATGACCAGGATGAGTAGAGGGCGGTGTGAGGCGAGGAGAGGACGCACCTTGGCCTTGCATGGGACCGATGCCGCCATGCTGCAGAGAGATGTGAAGTCAATCAGGGCAGACAGCAAGGGACTGACGGCAAAGAAGATCCACTGGAGCATGACGCTCTCGTCATCGGACCCGGGTGGGAAGGTGAGAGCGTAGTTGGTGTCATACTTGCGGGCGAGGTAGAGGAGGATGGCAGCACTCTCAAAGACGTTGAAGGGCTCTGGCTTGTGGTCGCGGTCGACGAGGACGGGGATGCGGCCGTTGGGGTTGAGAGCGATGAACCAGGGCTCCTTCTGACGGTTGGTGGAGATGTCGATCTTTTCGACGCTGTGGACGGTTGGACGGGTCTGACCCCTGAGCACGCGACTCACTCGTAGGCGATGGCGTCGCCATAGACGGCCTTGAGCTCTTCGAGCATGATGGAGGCCTTGTGTCCGTTGGGCGTGGGCGCGGTGTAGAGCAGGAGGGGACTCATGATGGTGGTGGGCTCAGATCAGCGAGGCCGGGATAAATATGCATTGATCATGTGCTACGGTCAGTCAGCAGGTTGGTCATATCCCGACTCCATTCCGACGGTGTTTCCTCTGAACCGCTTCCGCATGTCGAGCTGGAGAGCTGGTCGGCGACGTGCGCGACGGCGTGGACGCGACGCACCATGTTTCGTTTGCACTCGTAGGTGGCCTTGCGCAGGTTTCGACATTCCTCGGGGAGGTCGTCGGTGTGATGTTTGAGACAGTCCGACGGCAGCCGGCCCTGTTTCTGGACGCAGTCTGACGCGAGCAGACAGGCCTTGAGTGCGGTGAGCAACGCGGAGCACGACGAGGACATGGTCGTGGTGGTGTGGTGTTGAGTTACCACAGCCATGTCGCTGGCCCCCGTCCCCCACCGCGCTGTGCTCGCCGTCTCGGGCAGCGACGCCACCCACTTTCTCAACGGCCTCCTCGCCAGCACCGTCCGAGCTCGCCCGTCGTACAGCGCGTTCCTCCACGCCCAGGTAGTCGTCCCATTCCCGCCTCCGCCAAAACTGACCCTCGACAGGGCCGCGTCCTCCACGACGTCTTCCTCTTCACCTCTCCCGAGTCCACCTATCTCATCGACCACGACCCGAACCCGCCCCTCCTCGCCTTTCTCAGACGCTTCGTCCTGCGCTCCAAGGTCCGCATCCGCGACGTGTCCGACAAATGGGACGTCTGGGCGGCGTGGGGCGATCACCCGCCCGTCCGACCCAACGCCTGGCGCTGGGCACCTAGCGGCGCCGTCGAGCCCGTCTGGGGCGACGCTCCGTGGGGCACCGAGCACGGCGTTGTCCTCGACCGCCGTGCCCCCGGCATGGGTCGTCGCCTGCTCGTCCGCAAGGGAGACACACGTCCGTCGCCTCGTTCACTTCTGTTCTCTGCTCACCCCACACAGCCCAGGAAGCCTCGACGCACACTGTATTGCCCTCGTCTGCCTACGTCCTCCATCGCCTCCAGCACGGCGTCCCCGAAGGCAGCGCCGACCTCGAGCAGGCATTCCCCATCGAGTCCAACCTCGACGTCATGGGCGGACGTGCGTCTCCTCGTCTCCCTCGCCCGCTGACGCTGACCTCTCCCAGTCGACTTTCGCAAGGGGTGCTACGTCGGCCAAGAGCTCACCGTGCGCACCTACCACACCGGCGTCATTCGCAAACGTATCCTCCCCGTCGACCTCTCCACGACCGCGTCCGCCACATGTCCCCCGCTCCATCTCGCCATCAAGCCTACGTCCATGGCCGACCCTGCACCTCGACTCCGTGGCGCATCCACCCTCCTCACGTCGCTCCCCACCCCGTCGCGGGGTCCGGGCACGGCCGTCGGCCTCGCCCTCCTCCGTTTGGAACACTTCCGTCCGGACGTCACCTTGTTCGCCGACGACCCCACAGACGGCACGAGGTGGAAGGTGCAGCCGAGGTGGCCCGACTGGTGGCCCACCCGCGAGGCAGTGGACAGCGATAACGTAGACTGATGTACAGTACATGTCAATGCTCGGCGACGACGTATGCGAGCACATAGTCTCCGTCGTGGCTGACGGACACGTGCAGCGTCGGAGCGTGGGGCGACACGAGCGTGGGCTTGGACCCCGTCTGCCGGTCGAACGAGGTGTATGTGAGATCCTTCCATGTCGGCCTGAGCGGGTACAGCGCCTTGTAGGCTGCCTCTTTCACCGCCCACCTGCGTCTGTCAGAAGGACTCTTTTTTTCGCGACGAGGGCACGCACCGCACGCCCAGAAAACGCGTCTGCGACCCTTGTTCCGAGAGTCGAGCAAACGCATCGTGTTCGAGTCGACTGAGAATGCGCGAGGCCACCTTGTTGGCGCCTTTGCGCTGCACCAGCGCGGCCATGCGAGGGACGTGCAAGAGGTCGACGCCGATGCCGTGGATGGTCATGAACAAGGTTGTATTACAAAACACTACAGCTACGCTACTCCATGTCCGCAAAATCACCCTCGTCCAGGTCGCGCGGCTGTCCCGTCGTCAGCATCGAACCACTCGCGACTGAGCAACACACCTCTTTTGGTTCCTCGTCCTCGCCATACTGCATCGTGAAATCGACGTGGCTCACGACGACCTGAAGAGACTCGGTCGACGTCAGGTCCAGGGGCAGAAACGAAACAAGCGGATGGTCCTCGATCTGACGACGTCAAACGCCGCACGCAGTCACAGACGAGGCGCCTACCAGTTGGACGATGGCCCTATTCAGCTCGTGAAACCGGCTGTTCTCCCTCTCCGCGACCTTGTCGTGCCCATCACGCGCGTTGGCGAGCAGGAGCGGATCGGGATCGAGGTACCGTGCAATGTCTCGGCGTGCGCGCTTGCCGTTGCGCGGCTGGGTCGTCTCCGAAGACGACGCAGGCGAGACGAGGTCCATCTTGGACATGATGTTAATCCACGGAAGCTCGAGGTTGACCATGGCCGACATGGCAGAGAGAACGCCACTGCGCGAATGTCAGACGCGCCAAACAACAAGGCGCGACGCACCTGAAAAACTTGTACCGGTCCTCCATAAACTGCGACTCGAGGAGGTACACGGCGCACGCCCGGATGCCCATCCGCTGCAACGCGCGCGCGAGCGAGGGCAGAAACGGGTGATGCGTGTACAGTTCGATTTGGCCTGGGCAGTCGATGACGAGGTAGTCGTCGTCGAACCCGCCGAGCTCTTCCTCGAGCCAGTCCATGTTCTCCAAGAGATACCTGTCGTCGCGTGAGCCCGCGCCTCACCGCGGCCAGCGACTCACTCGAAGCAGTAGATGAGTCCGCCGTTGGGCCCCATGCCCATCTCGGACATGACGTCTTCGAGCGTGACGAGCTCTCGGATGTCGATCGCAGGCTCGTACTCGAACGCATCGCCCGTCGCGGCGGGGTCAAGGTTGACGATGTGGGCGGTGCGCTTGGAGAGACGGAGATGGGTCGCAAAAGATGTGCAAAACGTCGACTTGCCAGCGCCGGCGGGGCCAGTGATGAAGACGGCGTAGCGCATCGCGCACGAGACAAGATGGATTCCAACTCCGAAATTCGCGACTCTCACCCGTACCATGTCGAGGCCCCCTCTCTTTGCACCACAGACGGCGTCGGGGATCGCGGTGGACCCGCGCACCCTCGAGCGGGTCATCCCAGAGTCGAAACGACCAGACGGATCGTGCGTAGCGTGCCCGTGACGCTGGATCCCGCAGCTCACGTCTGGCGCAGTGTCCGCAAGGAAATCAAGATTCGGCCTGGATTCACACCTCAGGAGGACATTTCACGCTTCCGCGGTTCGCGCCAACAGGCCATGGACGCCGCTGCGCTGCCAAAGGGGCACATTCTGGGCTGGGTAGCACCCTCGAACGAAACGAAAGCCAAGGGCGCGAGCACGCCACCACCCAACAAGAACGCGAAGAAACGGGCAAATCAAAGGGCGAGAAAGGCAGCGGAAAAGGTGGCCGAGGTAAAGGACAGCTGGGAGGACGATGAAGATGGCGAGGACAGCACGACCGCCGAGCCACGCACATCCAAGACAGACGGTCAAGCCCCGAAAGAGGACGAGACGGGGATCGCGGACAAGCTCGCCAAGCTCGAGGTCAAGTGAGGTGTGTACGGTTAAATAAACGAGTGTAGAATAATGCTATGAATGGGATATCTCGTCGTCACCAACAGCGTGGTCCGAGTGTCTGGATGTGTCGATTGTATGTCGATTGAAATGGTAGAACTCGAGGGAGAGGATGATGAGGAGGAGAAAGGCGCCAAGGGCGGCTAGGGAGAGGTGAGGGCGGGAAAAGAAGCAAAGCAAAGGGTAATCACCGACTGCCTGGCGCATGTTGTTCCACTTTACTTCTTCCATACTGGCGCGGAGGTCTCCGAGTTCGACGATGGCCTTGTTCAAGACTTCCTGTGCCCAGGTGAGCAAGAGACGAGATGGGGGTGTGGGCGCACCTCGATGGCGATGCTCTGGTCCTTCAAGTCGGACTTGCTCTCGTTCTTGCGGGTATCAAGCTCCATCTGGATCCTGCAGCGCGGTCAGAGGGGGCACAGGGCGTGGGACGGACGTACTCGTGCTTGAGATTGCCGAGGTCCTCCTTCATCTTGACGTCGAGCCTGTCGACGTCCCTGCGGAGGGCGACGATGGTGGCGCGCACGGCGGCAGTCTCGTTGCGTGAGCGGGAGCTCTGCTCCGCACGCATCTCGGAGAGGGCAGCGCGGAAGAGATAGGCTTGCTAGGCGGGGTGGGTGACGGGCGCGGACGGAAAAGAGGGCACGCACGTTGTCGATGTCCTTGACGGTGAGCCCGTCGCGCCTGACTCGGCCAATGCGGTCGACGAGGAGGGCGCGGGTGGCGCGCATGAGACTGCGGGCGGTCGGGGTCGGGAAGGAGCGCTCGAGGGCGGCGAAGAAGGCATGTGTGTGGAACGGCGGCGCTGTGTACGGCGGTGGGGAGCGGGCGGGGACAGGCGGGCCGGCTTTGTCGTGGTGGAGGCGGACGAGGAGCCGGGCGCACCGCTGCATCGTCGGGACAAGAGCACATCCGAACACCGATCCGATGTACATATACCCCGCGATCGGATCATTGATGGTCTGCATGGCTTATCCCTTCCCCTCCCACTCCTCCCCGTCCCAGCCACCCGTCTACCTCGCCGTGCCCAACGCCTCCCCGCGCCCGCGATCCAACTCGCACCACCGCGCACATAGCCATTCCGGACACCACGACTATGGCGCCTACTCGCCCGTAGTCTATACTCAGAGCGTACGTCGTTTGCCCCGCGCTCGTTCAGCGTCTCATCTTGCCCAGGACCACCATCATCGCCGTCCGTCCCACTCGTCCCATCACCACCACTCGCACTCGTCTCACCATCTTCCCACCGTTTACTATCCCTCTACCGCCCCCTCTGGGCACTCGAACCATTCCCATTCCCACCGCCGTTCCCACTCTCATTCCCGCTCTCACTCCCACGTCCCGGTTGAATACTATCAACGCGAGCGTGCCCCCTCTATCAGCGATCGCATCCGCAACTTTTTCGGCATGGACTCTCGTCCCGACTATCGTCATCACACATCCCATCACCAGCCTCACTACTATACCCAATCCAACGGGCGTCGCAGGCGTCACAACTCCTTTTCTTCCTTCAGAGACGAAGGCAGACCCCGCAGGAGCAACTCGATCCGCGATGGCCCCTGGTTCTTTGGCTCCGTCGACAATCAGCGCTATGTTGATAAATACGGTAGAGATGTTGATCGCCAGGGGAGACTCATCTACAGGATGTAGCCACCGTCCGCGCCTGCTTCCATATCTAGTTTTCTGCTCGGACGCTGTACCATATCCAACGTTGTAAATTATAGTTCCTACGATAGCCGCACACGCCGCCAGTGATCCCGTAATCCATTCGCAACGTCCATCTCTGCCTGAGCCAGTCCAGACAACCCAACCTGTCCCGGCCACTCAGGCACTCCAAGCGGCAAGGCTCGTCCCTCCAAAAACTCTGCCCTCCCTTGCCAAATCGACTCGTCATCTCCAGTCATCTGAGACCATGACTCGCAAACCTGTGCTCTATCAGGGCCGCAAACCGCCAACTCGTCAGCTGAAACCGTTCCCGGTGCCAACGACGTATAGCCTTGCATGAGATCATACTCCACGTCATCGTTGGCTGATCCTGTGCAGTATGAATCCCACCCAGTATCTTGCTTGAGGTCCACATGTTGCAAACCCAGGGCAGACGACTCCAAATAACCGTGATCCAGACGCTCCAAAGGTACGTCATAGCAATCACCATACGGGGAATAGTCGCTCGAGAACTCGAGTGGTGCCACATCGAACTGCGGTCCAAACTCCAATGGCATGGGCTCACTGATCAGCGAGTTTATCGGCGAAGCCACTTGGAGAATCGCCATCGTAGCGTCCCGATCCTGGATTCGCAAGTCGTCGCTCGGGAATTCGAGGGGCGCCATGTTGGCCCGCGTTCCGAGCGCTGCAACACTTATCGGCGAGTATGCTGGCAAGATTATTCCGAGATTCGTCTCTGCTTCCATCGCGGTACCTTGGGCATCTTGATCCATTCGGAAGTCGAGAACCTCAAGGTCATCATCATTCGATCTTGACGGCTGCGTGGCTGCTGCGGCCAACTGCGGAGCCGGGACAGGCTTCACGAAGTACTTTGATCTCACTCGGCGTGACTCGGATGGTTGGACATCAGCGCCACGGTATCCTATCTGAGATGCCGAGTGAGAAGGGTGGATCGATGGAGCTCCATCCACAGCAAGCAGAACGTCGTGGCCGTCGTGTTCCGATCTGGCTGGCAGAGAACTAGGGGGCATGGATAAGCTCCGGGCCCGGGTCTTGTTACGGGGGGGCTCCAGAGACGTAGACCATCCTGCCTTTCGTAGATCGACGACGACGGGAACAGAACCGTCCACCCCGGACACGCTGGAAACGTCGCGCGCAGAGGAGGGTAGCTCGCTCTGCAGTTCAATGTCCCAGACCTCGGATTCGCAAGTGGTCGCTTTTTTCGAGGCGATAGTTTCGGCGCCTTTGTCTCGCTCCTTGTTTGTGCGGTTCCTCTTGTGGGTGACTTGCGGCGCGGAGTCATTAGAAACCGAGGAAACTGACGAGTCCGAGTCGTCAACCTTGGAATGGTCAGCAGCCTTCTCACTCGGCTTGTTCAAGAACGCCAATTCAGAAAAGATATCATTCTTCGACACTGAGTCTGTGAGGGCCACAAATTTTGGAGTAGAAGAAGACTTACAAGTCTTTTTCGTCGTAGTCACTTGCTTTTTAGCCGATGCTTTCCCTTTGCTAAAGACGCCAAGGCAAGGCGCTGGTTTCAACTGCCGAGTACGTCAGAGCATAGAACACGGTACTCGTCGAATGACCAACCGTGAGTCTATCCTTGGTGACATTAGTGGCCGAAAATCCATACATGAGCGCCAGAGCGGCGGGCTTCTTGGCCTTTTGGTCGTGCTTTTTTCCTTTTTGAGGAGTCGCGCTAGGCACGCGAGGATTAACGATGGCGCGTTTCTTCCTCTTGCGCTCGCGACGATTCGCCAGTCCTACGCAGTCGACACCGAGTTGTCTAGGGACAGCGGAGTGCACATGAGAGCGACCCACTGGTTGCTTGTTCGTCATCGGTGTCTATCGGTGTCAAGGCTTTCTTCCGTTTAGATCGTGGCTTGTCCTTGTCCTTGTTGCTCGGAGGCTGAGGGGCTTGAGTTTCTGACGGGGCACCTTCAGGACCTGGCGGTCTCGATCCGGTCTTGTGCGTTCGCTTGCTCGGCTCCGCTTGCTCCCCGGTCTGGGATTGAGAGGTCTTGTTCACTGGCACACGTGGACGGAGAACGGGGGTATCGAATCCAAATTCATCACACCGTAGTTGCTTGGACGGCGTTGCATGGTGTTCGTTCCAGGGGTCCTCCCTGGTATACGTGGGTATATAGGCCTTTTGTCGTTCGACGTATTGACGGACGCGTCGGTGCTTGTCTTGTCTGTCCATTTCGCGGTCGCTGACACCGTTTCTAGCGATGGCGGTCGAGAACAACCAGTTACGTACTGGGCTCGACTTTAAATTCGACCCCCGTGTCGCTTACAAGTCTTTTTGACATTTCATTTTTTCGACTAGACAGCTCTTTGTAGGCCCATTCTACACTTCACGCGCCCCAAAGCTCACCAAACGCGTCTCACCAGCCTCCCCAGCTCTCGTGCATAATGAAACGCAGTGGTGCCGCCCTCCAAGACGCGTCCCCGACGTCCAGCAAGCGTTCCAAGACGGCATGCACAAAGAGTGAACTCTATTTCGCCGACGGGTTACCACCTCCATTGACCGTCACCCTGGGTTGTAAAAAGTCAGAATACGAGCTCACCCCCGCCTTCGATACCTTTTGGCGTTTCGCAGCGGAAAGACACGCCATCAACGAAAAGCGTCGCGCGGGCCACCCTCCTCCGTGAGTCTATATACCGAAGCCACGCGCGTCGCGGCTGACCCCCTGGTCGCGACAGTTGGACGACCGACCCCGTCCTTGAAAACTACAGGTTTTGCAACACTTTTCGCGTGCTCGACCGCGTGAGCCAATACATCATCGCCGAAGTCGTCGAAAAGGGCCCCCAGCACCGCGAAGAGGTCATCTTCCGCATCCTGCTCTTCAGCATCTACACCAGCATCCATACCTACGAGGCCCTCCGCGACAACATCAAGCCTTTCACCTGGAAGGCGTACAACCGCGACAAGTACGAGGGGGTCTTGCGCGACCTGTACGATAGGCGCATCGCCATCTATACCGGAGCGTACCAGAAACCGGCTCCCGAGTTGGGCTTTGCGGAGAACTTTATGAATCATCTGGCGTTCCTCGAGGTGTTGATGAACGAAGTGCCTGACCAGCTCCGGGAAGCCAAGTACATGGCCGACGTCTTTGAGCATCTCCAGACGTTCAAGAGCATGGGCGACTTCACCGCCTATCAGCTGATATTGAACCTGTCCTATTCCAACGCCATGAACTTTTCCGAGCACGACTTTGTGGTGATGGGCGTCGGCTCGAGGAAAGGTCTACAGAGGTGTTTCCGCAATGCCCTCCCTCGCGCGGTGGAAGTCGACATCGTCCGGTGGATGCAGATGACGCAAAATGAGCATTTCGAGCGCCTGGGTATCACGTTCAACGGCCTTGGTCCCGACCACCTTCCCATGGCGCTCTGCGATATCGAGCATACCCTCTGCGAATTGGACAAGTATATCCGAAATTGCACCAATAAACCGACCGCGCGTCGATTCGTGCCGACCGGCGAACTGGGCAAGATACGGCTTCCCAAGGCATGGTGGCACAAGTCCCGGGGCGTCGTGCGCATCAAGTCTCAGGAGGAAGCCGACGCGGAGGTCCTAGAAAAGTTCATCGTAGAGTCGATCACAGCCCACCGGGTGGTGAACGGCGTACGAGAGTTTCACGTCTTCTGGGAGGGCTACACCGAGGACGATGCTACGTGGGAACCGGAGGATTCGCTCATAGAAGATGTGCCCGACGCCATCCGGCAGTATCTGAGGAGCATTAAAGGTGGGTTCATGCTTTCTGAGTCTCGCTGAGCAACGGTTGAGCTCTATCTGGCCACAGGGAAAAACCGTTGAAGAGTCTGGGCTGAGTCGGTTGGCACGAGAGGGAAAGAAAACAATGTTCTAACTGGGTGAGAACGAGAAAAGCGTCTATGGTCGGCCTTATGTAGGCCTAATACCACGGTGCTACGGCTGTCGCGCGATTCACGTTATGATAAGGTTTCATCGTTGGGACGGATGAACGATGTGCTGATCAACCACTTCCGTAAGGCAAGCACACAACACTATGTTTTCCCAAATGTTTACATCTAGTTGGCCAAGTCGTGACGCTATGCCGTGTACACGAAGAACAGGTTCCTATGGAGAGGGAAAAAACCCGTCAGGTTCGCACCAACAAGGACATGAAAACGTTACCCACTGCTTGTCCGTCAAATCGGCAAACGCATGCCGCTCTCTCTCCCGCTGCACGTCCGCGTCGGTCCATTCGAGACGCGCCTTCTCCGCGGTCAACTTTTCCTGGCGCCGCCTGTTTAGACGGACGTTGATCCCGCGGAGCACAAACGCCACGATGATCTGTACGATTAAGATGACCATGATGGTAGTCTTGCCAGGGATGTACGCAGGGGCGTCTTTGGGCTGGAAGATCTCCGTGCCGATGATATTGCCCACGCTGAACGTCGCGAGCGTCATCGCGTTTATCGTTACCTTGGTCGGCGCGTCAGGGGCGCGGATGGCAAGGGAGGGGTCGACTCACCTTTTTGGTGTGACCGCTCGTGTTGCTGGCGTTGTAGGCGTAGATGGTCGACAGGGCGCTGCCAAAAGTTCCCGTCAGGTAGGACGCTGGGGACTCGAGTCAACCAGGAGGACATCCGAGAACGACTGGAGCCACACCAAATAAGAGGGCGCCCTTGTATTTGGCGCCTTGCAACCCTATCATGATCGCTGGTAGACCAGTAGCATCGCGAAAACCCAGGCACCATAACATCGTGGCTCACCTGTACCGACGATGGTGGGCACCAAAGCGATGACGATAGGCATCATTCGTTCGCCCTGAGGGGACAAATCGATCGCGGTACCGCTGATACAGCGCATGGACCGCACCTTCTTATCCGAATACCAGCCGCAAAAGAGGACCATGGCGGACCCGATGATACCCGCAGGTGTAGATAGAATCAATGTTTGCTTCGATCTGGGTACATCAATCCAATGTCTGACGTAGACGTTATGGAGCGACATACGTGTATCCAAAGGTCTTGATGATAATGTTGCTAACTAGAGTAACAAGGTCGACAGTTTAGCGAGGACGAGTGTCGGAAGACTTACAGTTACTGAGTGCACCGTTTGGAATACTTGCTGCGAGACCGTCAATCGCGCGATAGCGGACATTACGACACACATACTGAGCACCGTCGACAGCACGATCAACCACGTCCTGATGTCCGAGAGAGCCTCCTTGATCTGATCCTTCTTGATCATCTTGTTTTCCGTGCCCCCTTGATCGTTACGAATGCGTTCCAGGGCGGCGATCCGCTCCTCCCTGCTTAACATCCGAGCGTGCACAGGCGAGTCCGGGAGCCAGACCAAGACAACAACACCGACAATGATCGCCAACCCACCCAGGAGCAAATACACGATTTTGTACGTTGGAATGACTTTGCCGTCGTAAAACGAAATGCCCTGCCAAGTCGGCGTGAGCGACGTCACATAATGTGTTGTGTCGGACCAACATAAGCGACGAAGCCTCCAAACACCTGCGTGAGGCCGTTCTATAGGGAGGCTCATGAACACCCGCAGAACTGGCGCATTTAACGCCCTTACCATTACGTAAAACCATGAAATCCTAGTGGCCTATGTGTGCGTGAGTACTTATTCACGGATCTCGGTCGGCTCGGCGAACCTGCTCATCTTTCTTATAGAACATGGAGATGATCAAGATCAAGCAAGGGGCGACGCAAGACTCGCACATGCCTAAAACAGTGTCAAACAGTGTTGATGGAATCGGCGCCGCCGGGTGAACATACCCAAGAGGAAACGGAGGGCAAAGAAAGCCCCGAAGTTGTCAGTAGACGCGTGTAGCATGAGTAGCGTTCCCCAGAGAACGATGTTGGCACCTCCAACATCGTAAGTGATGACCTGTTGGCCGATGTGCACCATGCTCACCGAGATATTTGGCCAATCTCAGTTTCTGGGAGATGTAAACAGTTGGAAATTCCCAGAACAGGTATCCTGACATCCGTCAGACAAAGGCTGGAACAGACATATCCAACTCTTACCGAGATAAAAGGCCATGGACACCAAGTTGTAGTGCTGTAGGGGAGATCAGCCAAGAAATGTTTGCACCTGCAAAAGTTTCACCTCGCCCACGATAGGAAAACCCATGATACTGTGAACTCTCAGGGTATGGCCCTAGTTAGATATAATCTATCTCTTGCCTTGCATAGTTCAGAGAAGTCTTGTCGCTAGATGAGCAAGTGAGTGCCTATGACATTCTGAAGTCGTGTAGTGTGGCGTACAGATATTGAGTGAAATAAACCGCTGCTGATATCGTCGGGATGACGAAGTCCTGGAATCTGCCATTGACGACCAACCCAGGTGTTTCCGAATTTACGCACCAATTTCCTTCGAAGCTTCCTGTTGAACTCTTCGCTGAAATGCTCTCTAGCTTCCACGCCGACAAGTTGCAGAGCTTCGTCTCCGTCTTCAGCATCGAAAGAATTCGAATCAAGCTTTTCTTGGAACTTCTCGGCGTGCTTCTCCTGCTCGGAAGACATTGGGAACGTGGGCACACCAACAGGTGCCCGTCAAACCACTTTTTATCCTGAGGTGCTCATACCTATTTTCTCGCACGACATAAGACGGATGCGATTCTGCAGCTGATAACGAGTGGCACGCAAACATCAACCAACGAAATGATAAGGGCGATGCAATTTTTAGCACGTCATTAGGCCTGAGAGGGTCGGAAGCAACTTGAAGAGTTTGCCGATTTCTGACATACCTCCCACAAGGTACACCGATAGGTTCTAATGAGAAAAGCGTGATTATTCATCAGGTGCCATACAACGCCAAGTATTATATTTCCCTTCACAGCTTTTGGATGACAAGCGCGGACGCAGCACCACCCTAATAGCAGGACCTTAGATACCGACAAACGCAGAGCGTATCGACTTACCCCATTGCAGATACCGGCTGCGCCATATTCGCCCGACTTCAAACCATGGACAAGCGAAACAACGATACGAGCCCCAGAGTTACCGATCGCGTGACCAAGCGCGACAGCGCCACTAAATAAACCCTCAACCTGTGACAGCAAACAAACTGTCATGGTCTCTTACCCATCAACATTGATCTTTGCTGGATCAATTTGAAGTAGCTTCTCTGCGAGACGAACTACGACTGAGAACGCCTCGTTTATCTCGAACCGTGCAACGTCGTCGACGGTCAAGTTGGCCCTCTTTAGAGCTAGGGGTAAAGCGACGGTCGGGGCCATGGGGAAATCAATAGGTTCAACACCCGCATCAGCATACGCTGTACCCAGGCGGTCAGTGATGCAAATAATTGACAAACAGACTAAAGTGAACATACAAACAACTCTTGCAAGGGGTTTCATGCCAAGTTCCCTGGCTTTCTCAGCCGACATGAGAATCAAGGCCGAGGCACCATCATTCAAGTTGGATGAGTTGGCCGCCGTTATCGAACCACCCTGCTTGAACGCGGACTTGAGCGTGGGTACCTTGTCGAAGATAACTTTCTTGTACTCTTCGTCTTCCTTTACTATGGTATCGCCTTTCTTTCCTTTGATAACTACAGGGGCAATCTCATTGTTGAAGACGCCCTCTTTCCAAGCTCTATCAGCGCGCTTGTATGATTCAATGGCGTGCTCGTCCATCGACTGTCGGGTGATGCCATACTTCTCAGCAGCGGCTTCGCCACAGTTGCCCATGGCGAAGTTATTGTAGACATCCCAGAGGCCATCAATTTCGACAGAGTCTTTGGCCTCGAATTTACCGAAGAGAGGGTTTGTCCGGGGTAAAAGGAAACTATGACACATGGATGAGCAACGAGAGGGAAGCGGATAGAGATGAGACGTACGGCGCATTACTCATGCTCTCCATGCCTCCGGCAACGACGACGTTTTTGTAGCCAGTTTCGATACTCTGAGAGGCGAGCATGATGGTCTTCAAACCACTTGCGCAGACCTTGTTGATGGTCGTTGCATCCGAAGAGGTCTTCATGCCTGCTGCGAGAGCGACCTGACGGGCTGGCGATTGACCAACGCCTGCCTGAACAACATTGCCAAAGTAGAGTTCCTCTGCTTCTGCGGGGTTGAGATTTGCTTGCTGGAAGGCATGCTTGACAGCGATTGCACCGAGCTGCGGTGCGGTCAGGGTCTTGAGCGCGCCGTTAAGCGATCCGACGGGTGTTCTGGACGCGGCGACGATGACGACTTCGTGGGTGGACTGGCGTGGCGTATCGGAGTGCCGTTGGCAGAAAAGAGGGGAAAGGACGTACCATAGCACGCGAGAAGGAGGAGAGGGCAGGACGGGAGAGAGATACAAGACGTGCTGTCAGAATCATCGTGCTTTAAAACGTGGAACAAGATAAATTATCGGGCGACTCCGACACAGACGAAATGGGGAACTTGAATAGACAGCGAACGTGACTGTGCGTTGGTAAGTACGAATCGAACGATCACAGTTGGCGATGAGGGCTGTACCGTTTGCCGGGGCAACGTTCGAGGCGCAAACTGTACGAAAGATCCGACCGGTTCACGACTAATAGACGGCAACCGAGTTCTCAAGCGGGCGCCGTGTCTATTATCACGGGCAAAGGTCCACCACACAACTAAGCACAAGAAACCACGCCTCTAACCACTGCACGTCTCGAGCCGAGTCCTGCGGCCGTTCTTTGGACAAAGCGGCGAGCATCTCTTCGACAGCTGGACTTGTCTCGCACGGATGCAGATACCAACACTGTGAGCCGAGCGAGGGATGGTCGCCGAATGAAAGGAGCGGAAAATTGGAGGCTGGGTCGCCTATCGAGAAGGCAGTCGCTTCCATGCCTTCTAAAGCATGCCTGCGAAGCAACGATGTGTGCATGATATCCGAAAGGCCAAGGGGTGAACCCGCTGAGAGAAAGATGTAACAGAAAGTGGCATGTTGAACGTCTCACGCACAGGAATCATAGACAGAGAAGTAAAAGGTCGGGACTTGGAACGTCGGGGAAAACACGACAGACTGGTGGCAGGTGAGGTGGTCGGGGGACGGCATCGCGGCCGCAGGGTCATCAGCGGACTCAGGTGGGTCGCCGATGGCCGATGGCTTCTGCAGCGGGACTGTTCTGTGCATGTAGCCAAAGCCTGGCACCGCGTGTTCGACCCAGACCCAGTCATGTCGGTGTTGGGCAAACGCCTTGCACGCTGTCTCGAACGACAAGCGGGACCAGGTCATCGCTGCAAGTAGATGTGGCGTGGGAATGGCTGTAACAGTACCTAAATTAAGGTTCAAGCCACTCCGAGCATACGCACCGACAGTCGACTACACACCACAGCCAGTCCAACGTTCGTCTCCCGCCATGGCTGTAGGAAAAGTACGTCCACGCGTCTCCGAGCCGTTCGATGCCTCACGTTTCCGAAGAACAAGCGCCTCTCCAAGGGTAAGAAGGGCATCAAGAAAAAGGTCGTCGATCCTTTCTCTCGCAAGGGTATGTCTCTCCCCATACTGCGTAGACTCCATCTCATCTCTCTCCAGAATGGTACGACATCAAAGCTCCGTCCACCTTTGAGGTGAAGAACGTCGGAAAGACCCTCGTCAACCGATCACAGGGACTGAGTACGCGCAGCCCTCTGGCTTATCTTCGCCTTTTGATCATGTCCTGCAGAGAATGCCAATGACTCGCTCAAAGGCCGTGTCATTGAGGTCTCGCTTGCAGATCTTAACAAGGACGAGGAGCAGTCCTTCCGAAAAATCAAGCTACGGATTGACGAGGTGCAGGGCAAGAACTGTCTCGCGAGTTTCTACGGCATGGACTTCACTTCAGACAAGCTTCGTTCCCTTGTCCGTAAATGGCAAACTCTCATCGAGGCACACGTCGATGTCAAGACCACGGATGGCTATCTTCTCCGCCTCTTTGCCATCGCCTTCACAAAGCGCCGTCCAAACCAAGTACGC
Organism: Afroboletus lepidellus; assembly: GCA_038094355.1. Classification (NCBI taxonomy): domain Eukaryota; kingdom Fungi; phylum Basidiomycota; class Agaricomycetes; order Boletales; family Boletaceae; genus Afroboletus; species Afroboletus lepidellus. The sequence continues at coordinate 62,903 of JBBPUA010000002.1, read as the reverse complement.
AAAACGACATATGCTCAGTCGAGTCAAATCCGCGAGATTCGTAAGAAGATGTTCGAGATCATGACTCGGGAGGCATCTAGCTGCGATTTGAAGGAGTTGGTGCAGAAGTTTGTTCCGGAGGCGATCGGTCGCGAGATCGAGAAGCACACCCGCAATATCTACCCACTACAAAACGTCTACGTCCGCAAAGCTAAGATCCTAAAGGCACCCAAATTCGACGTCTCGAAATTACTTGAGCTCCATGGCGAGGCAACGGATGTCGGTGTTTCTTGAGTTCGCCAACGAACCCATCACTGATGATTTTTAACAGGAGACCGGCACGCGGGTGGTGAAGGAGTTCAAGGAGCCTGAGATCCTGGAGTCTGTCTAAATCGTTTCCTTGCCTTGCTGTCTACCCTTTGTACTGCCTATGACCTCACTCTCCTTATTCCTGTTACAAGGGTACCGTCGATCTATGACCACCTGATGACCCGTCCAACATGGGATAAACCACTTCTCTTTGCGGGTTCATCCGGACTTTAACGGTGACATCCGCCAAGTAATTAATTGGCATGGCGCGGATATGATCTGAACACTCGGGCAGCATGGTCTTCTCATTCAGTCAGTGCTTCAATGGTTCATGAACATTCAAACTGTTGAGTTTGCATATTATGATGCCTTTTATGGCACACTGGCATGCGCGGTGTCGGTTGCATCAAGCGGGTATCGAGGTATCCCGGTTGTTCCTTGAACACTGCACTGGGGCGATAATAGACGAGACATCTGTGCGAGATCGGCCAATCAGCGAGGTGTTTCCCACGTCGTTCTGCCATCAGAATTCTGCCGACCGCATCTCTTTCATCTAACTCGTTTCCTAGCTAAATTGCTGACTTCCGTCATCGCTCACGGTAACTGAAACTAGTCCATCTCCAACTACTTTTTTCCTCCTGCACTTGCATACCCAAGGGTCCCCTCTCCACTGCCATCGAGCCCGTCATGTCTGACATTGATTACCTGCTGAGTATCGTCACCAGATACCCTGATTTTCCCAAACCGGTCCGTCTTCCGTCGTGTCGTTTGCGTCCGAGTATCGACACATCCAACAGGGCGTCAATTTCCTCGACATATTCCCCATTTTCCGCGATCCTGTCGCGTTTGAGACGCTGATCACCCACTTTGTCTACCACATAACCTCACATACGATACCCAAATCAGTTCGCAAGAAAGTGGACGTAGTCGTCGGCTTGGACGCGAGAGGATTCCTCATCGGGCCGGTCATCGCTCTGCGGCTCGGTGCCGCCTTCGTTCCAGTGAGGAAGAAGGGAAAGCTTCCAGGACCATGCAAACAAGTTTCGTACGAGAAGGAATATGGCGTCGTCCGTCGGTTGTCTCCTCCGCATATCGATCCTGATTGGTTCCCTGTCTTAGGATACGTTCGAGATTCAAGAGGGGGCCATCCGGCACGGACAAAACGTCGTCATCATCGACGACCTCATCGCTACAGGTGCGTGTGTGTATAGCCCACATGTTGACACGTTGCTCAGCCTTCGCTCTTCCCAAGGTGGCTCCGCTAGTGCGGCGGGTTCACTTGTCCGGATGCAGGGCGGGAACATATTGGAGTACCTGTTCATTGTTGAAATATCAGCCATGCGAAAGAACTGGAACATTGAGGATCCTGTGTATTCGATCATTCAGGAATGACGGGGACGGGCGGTTGGCGCGTCGATTCATGGTTGGACACTTGTTACACTATTTACATCGGCTTTTGTACTAGAGGATAGTAGTGTATATCTGCTCGCTGCCCAATACACGACTTGGAAAAAAAAACTGGACACATCAGGCTCGCGTTCTTGCTACTCCGACCTCACTTCGGCGCATACTGTAATTTCCGCAATTGCCAGCCATTATTCCGACAACTCCGTTGCTATGGGCATTGCTGGTTCGCGGTGCCTTTCTCATCCACGTGCGTGTCTGTTATTGGCTCTTCGACAAAGACTTTATCGGAGTGCACATTCTCAGATCGGCGCTCCTCGGACGACCCTGCCTTCTGCTATTGGGCGTCCTTATCTTTCCTTCAAGTCGCACAAACCGCATGTAGCTATTGCCTGAATCTGCATCGGGATCACGATATCATCACGATAAGGTCAACACCTAGTTCGTGACTTAAGATTGCAAACATGAGAGTATCGCGTTGGTACAACTCGATAAATTATACCAGCAACCGAGTGTTCAGTAAGGGATGCCCGTTGATGTACAGTACACGTGGGATGTGACCTCTATCGTCATGTTTGTCTCCCTCAGCCTCTGGTCGAGTCGGCCATCCTTCCGGATCGATGGCAAATAGTACATTACCGTATCCAAACAAGCCGGAAGCATCCACCATGGCGGCGATATTCTTCCCAACCGCATGCGGTAGCAATACGAGTGCAACGCTGTCGAGCTCGCCCGCTGCGGCTACCTCGTCCGGTGTAGCCGAAGGGTTAATGGGTGTATCATCGGTGTTCACGACAATGACGCCCGAGGCACCTGCATCTCGAGCATAAATGAGCTTCTCTAGGAAGGTACAATCACCCCTCCACAACAATATGGCATCGCCAGCAAAGTCTTGATCAAAGGGCTGACAACCGAGCAAGTTCGTGTTATCTTTTCGAATCCGGACCCCCTCGCGACGCCCAAAGGTCAGCGGGTCCGAACCCCCCATCATGGTCACATCTGCACCAAATGCAGCAGTGTGGGCAGTTACATGAAATTCGCCATTCAGGTCCCCCGCCCATGGCCCGGCTGGAAGTAAGGGATCCATTGTGTCGAGAAATATCCGCAGACGGATGTCAGGAATGTGTGGGGTTTGAAATCCATCTATCGGCGATGTTAATGCCGTATCGTTGATATAAACCAACTGGCCAGTCCGAACAGAATGCGGGCCGACTACCCCGTGAATTGATTGAGCAACCTTGACAAGACAGCACAATCCACTCACGTTTAGTAATATCATATCCCTTTCCATCGAGGCGACTGACGATACGGGTTCGTATTCCAGTGATATTTTGGAGTAGAAATCCGTCCGCGACAAGCTGTAGTTTCTGGTTTCCTGGATTTAGGTCCTCCGTGATCACATGTCCCCCAGGAGACATGATAAAATCATATGCCTGCCATGACTCAAGGTCAGTGTCAAGTACTAGCGAGAAGTCTCACAAATGGGTCAACTTGCGCCAGGGCACACCAGCCGTCAGGAGACCAATGGTATTCGTCCAACGGTTGGGGTCTCAGACCTGTCAACTCTCTTGCATAGTCAATGTCGGGGCGTGAGCCCACACCACGTGTGAGACCTTCCACAACACCATTTGGAACGAATCCTTGGAAAGGGTGGTAAGCAGGGCACTGAAGGTTTTCTTCCCTCCTTAGTCTCCGGTGAGCAGCTGACATGGGCTTGAGGGCATGCTTTGGAAGGGAGAGGATATGGCCCTCAGTGCTCAACACGTAATGGGAATCGTCCCTATGCAGGTGATTTTCTTCGTCAAAGAGAAGGTATAGATACTACAGAATGATTAGATTTATCCCAAAGAATTTCGAGCAAAGAAAAGCACCTTCAGAGTTTCTGAGAGTGCAAACGATTCCATTCTGTCGTCCCTTGCGTTGGTACGCAAATCTTTGATTCCGGTGAGTCCACAATCTACCTTCGCTCTAACAATGAGATCCTTCAACACGCGCTCTCCGACATCCAGGTAGTACGTGTCTCGGGTAGCCTATGTCATGCGTTACCAGAAGTGGGTTTTATGGGTTGCCACTGCCACGTACCCTGTAGAGATACCAGGTGGACTCGATGAACTCAGGGCGAAGGGGATATTGGAAGGATGTCGCCTGCATAACATGTGCATCCCACACCTCAGGCAGTCCCGAATGCTTTCTCCATATGTTCCAGTCTACGAAAGCATTAAAATGCGAACAAACGCGACACCACGCGGACGGATGCTCACATATTAGATGTGATTTGATGGCATTGGAAACATCCCCACCAAGAATTTGTAAACCTGGCCAGAAGGCGGAGAGTGAGTCGATAGTTGAATAAACCTGGTCTCCGGTATGTGGACTGATGATACGGTACTGAAATGGGTCAATGGGGAGTGGCAGGAAGAGAGCCACGACCTTACCGAATGGCCATCAGGGGAACGAACATGTCGCATGACTGCTGCGTACCCTTCCTGCCAGACATCCAAGAATTCAACTTCCCCTACGACGTAGTTATAAGGAAAGCACTCGGTTTGGTTCAATTCAGAGGCATACCGCTTAAAATGTACCATTTCAGGGCGTACTCATAGAAAGAGTCAATGCCAGCACCAATTCCAGTGATCTCTGGAGGCGTCCATGCCTGGAGGATAAAAATGAGTGCAGAGAAGGTTAAAAAAACTCTGCACTAACTCCCGTCCAAATGTTGATGGTATTGGCCACCAAACCAAGGTTTGACCTGCGGTTCCAGAGTGCAAAATATGCCTTGTATGCAGCTTTCTCGAAGCGTTCATCTCCGGTAAGTCTGCTCAATGTACCAAACTCCAGTATTAATGAACCTGCTCCAGCAGTGCCTAGAACCAAATAAGATGACGCCGCCGGCACGGAGAAGTGACTGACAGGTATCGAAAGATTCCCCTCTTTGAACGCCGTGACGGAGATTGAGCTAAGGAGACATGAAAGCTCGGCCCCCGACCAATGCATACGAACAACACTCACTCGAGCATATGGAAGCCCCGTCGGAGTAGCGAATGCTGGCAATAGTCGCTTACCAAGGTCGTACGCCATGTTTAAAAGCTGTCCCCGGTACCAAGGAAGATAGAATGGTTGACCTGGCTCGTTGGCAAATAGATGGCCAGACAAAAGGCCACCGAGAACGCGGATCGTGACCTCAAAGACTTGTGGTTTTGTGTTCACGTCGAAAGAAACCCAATCGATGACATTTTTGACCGCGTCCTGGAAGCCCGGTGGGTCGCCTAGTACAACAAGGGTATCCAGTACGTCAACGAGCGTCAGGGAAAAATTTCCGGAAACATCGTTGAACGCTATGTTGCCCCTGATTCGTTATTAGTATTGTTCTCTGAATGAGTGAACAACCATACGGATTCTCCCAGTCAGGACCTCTCCCTGTGCAAGAAAGGGGTGAAAGCTTGTATTGATCAGCATGGTACAGTAAAATTGTCGACGAGACAGGCCACCTCGTCAAGCGGGAAAGCTGGAAGTTCATGAGACGAGCTCATGCATGGGCACGCATGGGAAACGCACCACTCGACATGTAATTGTTAAAACCATGATACCACAGGTCGCGAGTGGCATTTCTACGCTGCATTACACGTGGATCTCCCCAGAAACGGAGTCAAAGACATACCGGAACGTCTGCTTCCGCTGACTTGTCCATGCACCCGGTCCGGCGGCGAATGCATGGGAAAGAGTTGCACTTTCAAGAGCCGTTAAAAGATAGAGTGCGAGTGGGAAGGGCCGTTGTTTCGGCCATTTCATGACGCGAAAACGATTCGACTGTAGTGGGACGCGACTTGGAGTTGTACCAACGTGGATATCCGAAGGTCACGTGCTCTGTAACGAATTTGATTCCCCGAGGCGTTCCCGCTCATCCGTAGCAACTCTCGGTATCATGAGTACGGTCGACGTGTCAAACAAGCTCGGAGATTACATGCTCAAAGGATGGGTATGAACCTCGTCCACCGGCGGAACGCTGCTCATGCAAACGACATCCCAGGTGCTCACCGACTCTCCGTGTCCTGCCTCTTCGTGCAGAGGAGTGCCACTCTTGAGATCTCCGCAAGGCCAACTGCCTCCCATCCGCTACTGTGCCAACTGTGGCGGACATCCAGATGGTGAGCATCTCCGTGTCGTTGCGTGGAGTCACTACCACTGCCACAAAGCTCAGTGTTCCACAAGTGACGGAATTGGGTCTCAATCATCCTCCACCGTTTCCTCTACATCGCCTGGAACACGGCCGTCCACACCGCCGACGGATATATCCAGTACTTTGAGCTCTCCTACCTTTGCACCTCCCGTCGAGACCGAGGATATGATTCGCCGCCGCCAGCAATCAGATCAAGCGTCAACTGAGATTGGGAAGTGTTTACTGAAGGGATGGGCGATGCTAGCAGAGGAGTGTCCTAACGCCAGATGCTATGGTGTCCCGCTTGTCAGGCCACCAAAGACAGGCATTGATAAAGATCCTCGAAAGGTCTGTGATTACATCGCAAGCTCGGTCTCAGCGCGTAACATCCGTCCAACAGGAATGTGTCATATGCGGGACCATATACATTACTGAGGACTCAGAAGGGTGGCAGCGTCTTATCCCCGTCTCCGCAGGAGGCCTGGCGCCTGACCAAGGGTTAAACGGGGCCACACAGCAACCAGGACCGTCCGACAAAAGCAAGATCATTTCTCGTAATAGCCCGCAGCCAATTCAGCTCCCCACTCTCGACCCCCCTTTGGAGACGCCCAAGGTAATTCCGATATTGTTATAGTGAATTTCGTTTTAACATTGCATCCAGCTGACTGTGGATCCCCCTCGTCGCGAACTACGAAATACGCAAATAGTAAGCATTTGCGCAAATGGTCCTTGGAAAATCAAGCTTATCATGTGGACAGGTGGCCGCTGCACCGGCAACTTCCGTACCTCTTGACGCATCCGTTCAGGCACTGGAGTTGGCCCTCGGGACCCTGTCCGGGAGACTTGCTGTGGCTTGCACGAGTCCCAACCTCCTGGATGCATCGAGTATAGCAGCGACTGCGGAAGCGATCGGCAAGGTCGCTCAAGCACTTGGACAGGTGAAGCGACTTCAGCATCAGAGTGGCACTCCGAGCGGCCTGATGTCCTAGTGGGATACCCTTCCGGCGGCTGGTGGCGTGTATGATACGGCTGGATTACTATGGAGCCAGTTGCGCTCGGTGCTTTTTACATATTGATAGTAAAGATTTGGTGTATACACAACATGATGCTCAACTAGCCGACACGGCGGTCTGAGGGTTTTGGCTGGTAATCATAATGGCAGTGAAGTGGATCCTGACTGATGGTTCCCAACATTAGTAGGTGCCACGCAAGTATTCGTCGACGCCTCGTGTTGTCCTTCGTGATCATTAATCCCGAGTCTGGGATGCAATTGCATTTGCCAATCGCCCACGCCCACTTCACCCAGCCATACGGCTGCCTCATGCTCATCTGCCATAAGTACTGCAGACAGACGTCAGCCTTAAAAGTATCGCCTCCACCTCGAGGATGCCCTTCAACATGTTCAAGGCATTCTCTGGTTCTCGCAATCGCACGCATCGTGGCCCAGGTGATCCCACAATATATAATGATTACCCCCAAGGTTATCCACCAGCGGAGGACTTTCAAACAGATCCAACGCTGCGATCACATCAGCGTGTCTTGAGGAGGTCAAGCACAAAGGCGAGTCGTGTTCAACCATGTGCAGATCCTTCTTTGACCCGTCAACTGCAGAGAAGAGAACCCGTAAGCACCTTCATACCCGACATCCCTAAGCTTGCTTGTGACACGAGCCTATCATATAACTAGATTTTCACCCCGCTTCCGTCGCGTACGCCGACCGACGCAGAAGACTATAACGAAGGATTCGTTAGAGTGGATAGTCCCGACGCAGTGATGGGAGGTGCTCTCAATGCGCGGCCCGGCAAGATAGATCCAACTCTACCTCCCCTTGGACCACCGCTCGAAAGCCCTCTGTCAGAGACGCTATCCGAACGCGAGCACGCTGAAAGGCTGCATGACGTTCCAAGACTCCCCCCACCGCTTCAGCACGCTGGTTCGTTCCATAGCGGTCGCGGGGAGCGCCTTAACCCCGAAGGGCCCATTGTCATGAATCCCTCGCAAGGCGGCTCGTCACCGTCTGGGAGTGATCGCACTATTGAAGCCTTGCGTACTCCGCCTCCGAGGCATCCAAGTGACAGAGTGGTGCGTACAGAAACTTTATCCGTCGGTGTAGCTAACTGGCAATTCCTCAGATTCCGCCGCTCCCACGTAATTACTCTGGGGCTCATGGACTCGGTTCGAGGTCACCAACCGATATCTACGGCAATCACACCTATGAGATAGTGCATGATGTTCGTCACTGCTCCTTCCTAAAGAAGTCGAGAGCTAATGCTTTCCTGAAAGGCCCATTCACGCCGTAATCAGGAAATATATCTCGATAGACACGGTCACCACGGCGGCTACGAGAAAGACAGCCCTATATACTATATCATCCCGGGCGGGATGAATGTGATATTTCAGGATGAACACGGAAACGAGATAACCAGGTAATACTCGCACTCCACCTAGTGCCCAAAGCATGACCGTTCTTTTTCAGGGTCGGTGACTTCAGCGGAAGGTCCCAGCCACTACGTCCGGGTCCATTTGTGGTCCAAGACGAGCACGGAAGAGAGCTTTACAGGTGCGCGCAGGTCCTTTCATCTGTCAAAACCATCTCAAAGGTCGTGGATAGGTATGATAGTCACGACAGAGGATCCCACAGAGGGTACAGTGAACCTCAGATCGTCCAAATTGATACTTACCCCTCTTCCAGCCACCACAGGTAAGATTTACTCACACCATCTGGCTAGTATCTGAGAATACTCTCAGACGTGATAGGAGCTACTCGCACCATGGCTATCACTCTGATCCCTCCTACAGGCGGGGATATGACTATCATCCTGATCATAGGGAATATCGTGACTACCGTGATCACCGTGATCACCGCTACAGAGGTTATGCTGACTATCCAAACCATCATGAATACAGAGATCACAAAGGCTACAGGGATTTCGACAGACACAGAGATTACGGAGGCTACCGGGATCTTGGTGGATACAGAGAGCCCGAATATGGCCATCATGGGAGGTCTGAAGTCTACGTCCCAAGCAGGGTATCCTCCCGCGCATCGCATAGGACATACAGTCAAGCTTCCCTAGAGAGACCGTCTCATCATCACCCCAAGTAGGTTCAACTGGCCTTCACCGCTGTTCGCGCTAACGACACGCGAAGTTCTGTTTCTGATGACCGACGATCAGGGAGAGATTACGCAGCAATACGCCACAGAGAAGATGAAGCTGATATTAGTGACGGTTTACAGGCACTCCATATCTGAAGGATTCCATCTTTAGGTATTTATTTGAAAACAGCCATGTATTATCATGTCCGTCTCCAGAATGCAGATCGTATAACCCAACTAAGCATTGAAGTTAGAGCAAAGTTAGAGTTCATTTCTGGCGCCTTCCTTTACGACCATTATTCCGTTTTCCCGATCTGGCTACCGTCGAGATTTCCTCTCGACTTAGTTTCAGAGTCCCTCCAACGAATTTCCCAACACCCATTCCCAGCCCCCTGGCTCGCTTCTTCGGTCCGGAGGATGAGTTTGGGTCGTAAAGTCGCTTGAGGGTTGGATGGTAATTTCCTAGATTTTTTGCCTGTGACGAGGTCAACGAAACACCACCAATAATAATCCAAATAGTACCTCCTCGAGGGCCTTTCGTTCTTGCTCCCTTTCTTTCCTATTTAAACCATCCCGTACGCGTTTTGCCGCTTTATTGCGTTGCTCTTGACGAAACACGTTTGCACCTTTACCGAGCTTGGCCTCTCCTGCCAACTCTAGGACGCGACCTGCTAATGCCCTCCCCCTCTGAGCATGACTGAGGTTGAGTTCCGGGTTCAAGGACCCTGAGAGTAGTTTGGTGTGAACTAAACGATGGAGGAGGGCGTCGTTTTGGGTATTCGTGCTTGTCAATGAATTAGAACGTTCCGAACGCGTATCAGATGACAACTTGGCACCGTTCATCGTCAGAGTCTGCATCGGGCACCTTGCTCTTGGATATGGGCTGCATGGTTGATAACGTCACATTGGCCACCTTGGACGACTGTAAAAAGTCAGAGCAACATTCGCAACAACGGAGCTGGTGTACCATGAATGATTTCCTGAGTTCCTTGGCTGGGGGGTCGGCTGTTCGTCGATTCCGTGCTGATTCTAGGAATACCGTAACATCTGGAGTGCAGGGTGAACCAGCGACGGAACCATCTGAATCATCCTCTTGTGGAAATCTCAACCTGGAGAGCCTCATGCAATGGGTTAGGCACGCACCGTCGTGTTCGCTGTCTGAATCCATCTCAGAGGTGGGTGACGAAGCGAAGCCTGTCCATTCTTCCTCAAATTTTGATGCATCCTCGTCCTTGACTCCGTGTTCAGGCGCGGCGGGAACATTAATGTCGAAGCAGCTGAGAAATTGTTGACCGTGAGCATGCAGTATGCTGAGCAGTCTTTCCTCGTCGTCATGTGTTGTCATAGTGGAAGTGGTACATAACCAAGCTTTGTTCGGAGTCTATAGTACTACTTACCCCCATGTCGACGAATCGGAAGAGCAAGCCTACAGGACAGAAACCTCTAATAGAGATACCCGAAGAGGAGAAATGGCGACTGATACGAGAAAGCGGCTTGCTCGAAAGCCTCCAGGATTCGGACGCAAGTTCCCTGAAGGCCCCCGCGTCCACACGTCCCGCTGCAACACATGACGCGGAAGAACATGACGGTCCATCTCCGCTCGCCGAAGAAATATTCAACGCACTCATGATTATAATGCCGCACACTTTCTTTCTCGTCATGATGGACGTGTGAGTGCGAAGACGCAATCCTGCGTTTGTAATGACGAGACACGGACATTATAGTTTAATCCACCACCAGTATGCGCAACAGCCAACTTTCTATGATATCGTGGACAGACTAGTGAATACATTCCCAAGTACGTTTCGCAGCTTAGACCAATGGTATCGATCTCACTCGGTGGCTACAAGTTATGGCGATTTTCATGTTCTACAGTGAGTTATTTGGCTTGAACCTGACTGTCGGTCCACTTAACAGCTGGTTAGCCATTCGGCACAAGAATAATACAATAACACAGGTTGGACTGTTCTTGCTTTCGCTTGGTGTTGGCCCGCGCATGATATGGCTTGTCAACCGTGGATCCTGGCTCAAGAATATAGCTCAGGTGCGTGCAACATTTTCAGAATCACAAATTAATTCAGCTTGCACACATGTACCATCATAGTGCCCCCAGTTCGCCACGATTTGGTTATATACTGTCATCCAACTCAAGCTGTCTTTCGCGCTTCTCAGCCTTGTCTTAATAGGGGGTTGGACCTGGTGGTCAAACATGAAGTTACTGCTTTGACTTTGGTTTTCGTACATACATTGAAAGCAATGTATATATGCCAATGCCATATGCGTCCGTAGGTTGGAGTGAAACCTAAGGTTTCATATGACATAAGACACGAGTCCCGAGCAGCACAAGACACATTCATTCTTTGCTCGACGATACGCCCAGTTGGATATACTTTTGGGTCCAAAGGGCACCTATTATGAGCATGCCTCAGGAAACGCGGAGCAGGACCTAGTCTCATCATACGAGTCAAGAGCGTTGTACGGATGCATTACAGGCTTGCAAGGCCGTCACAACATGGATCAAACGCCATCTCCTTGGTCAAGTTCGCCTACAAGGAGTTCGATCTTAGCCTATTAATTTGCATCAGTACATTCTTAGCCTGAAGAAACCTTACACAGACCGAATAGGTGGTATTGCGGCCCTCAAGCACTTGGCGTAGTATGCGCAATTGCCACTTCAAACGACGACTCAGGTGACGGTGGATTGCATTTCGGTGAGTATCGATGCGGTCAGCAAAAGCCCTAAAAACTCTGTCGTCCCGTGCAAAGTAATAAAACTGAACAACGTGAGAATTGCGGTGCGAACGCACTGCTGGAATGCTTACTGGTATCTGCTCACCGTCAATAGTCTCGAGCGCCATTGACCAGGCGCTAAGGAGCAGAAGATCGGCAGTAGCGTTCGCTACACTAATGATATATCTCAAAAAAGCACTCGCAGAAAATGTGCTTCCACTCACTAATCCTCAAGTGAAGCTATTGCATCAGCCTTACTCAGTTCTTTTGTCGCAAATTTTCGTACTGCTGCAGAAGCTGTGTTGACCGGTTTGCCAGCTGTACCAGATCGCAATGCAAGCGAAACAGTCGACACCTGGGCGCGAACCCACTTGTCCCCTTCGCTCATGACCAGAGTCTGCAGAAACGAGGCTATCAAGTCGCTCTGTGACTTGTGTAGGCCATAATCAATAGCAAGCTTGAGATTCGTTCCTAATCTCGAGTGAGTACATGAGTGAGGAATGTTTTTCTCTCATACTTAGGGCTTTCAAGATAACTCTCGTCTTGGGCAATTGTACTTCATTGTCATCAAGATTGTTTATCCAACGTGAGAAGGCGCCAAGAAGGATTATCGCTACATCTCTGTGTGATTGACCGATCCGCATGGCGTGAAGCAGAGGAGTGGCATCACCGGTTTTGCGCAAAAGAAGCTGATTATTGTTAGACTACTCGCGGTCAATAGGCTTGTGTGAACGGACCGGAAACGCTCTATCTCGGACTTCCATGAGAAACATAATATCTTTGCGTTCAATTGCCCTAAAGACTTCGAAGGGCTGTCGATATCATCGATGAGCTTTCAAATTCATGGAAATAAAACGGTCGCACCTGGGGCTCCTTCCATGTCTTGGTGGAACTAAACTTGGGTATGCCAATGCTCCAACTAGATGGCGCAGTTGGCGATGTTGGAGGAGTATTTAGCGAGACGCTGTTTCGTCTTTCATAGCTGCTGTCAAGCTCTTCAGACAACGGAGGACTAGGGGGTGGTGTGGGACTGCGCTGCAATTGTCGAAGGATAGCCTTTGGAGCGGCTTGGCTGGCTTCACGCTGCAAGAAAGCTTGAGAAACGTTTGACAATGATGTATACTGACAAGCGATTATACGAACCTATAGATGGAAGCCGCGCAGGAAGACATAGCTCGGAGTCGAGTCGATGCCGAGGTACGGGCTTGGGCAAGGGATGTTCTGAGACGGACTGCTCCACGAGCGTGTGTATCATCGGGCCATTGTTCACCATGTCAGTTGAACACAGGCTATGAGGCCTTCTCGACCTTCATGGAAGTGGGAAACCTTAATCTCCCTATTTCGGCGTTGTCTTCCCCATCCGGCAGTAACACCCTTGTGGAAATTAATTGACCGTAATCAACATCGACGTTGTCGACTCAGCATCGACCTCCTTGCAATCTCGGCATGCTCAAGGTCTGGAGAGACAGCTCGCGTCAATCACAGTCGAACTTTCGGAAAGATGGAACACCGGGAGAAGTTCGTGCTGAAGCTCCAATCACCCTCCTTGAAACGTCTTCTGCTGGTTTCACGCCGGATCTCGGTTTGGACGCAGCGTCTACAAAGCGTGCGAGACAGCTGAGTAGTCAAGATAGTGACTCTGATTTCACTCGGTCCTCGAAGAGACCCAAGACCTCGTGCCCAGCGTACCACAAACACTGTTCATCCGCTGTTGCGTTTACTTCTGCCTCTACTGATAGGCTACTTGAATGCGCGAAGACTCGTAATAGTACGTTTTTAGGACGCACAAAACATTCTGCTGACGTCGTCACAGCGATTGTTATATGCGGTCGCTCAGATGGTACGTCTCGCCTACATGTAATTTTTCCTTGTTGCTAACGTCGCTCTCGCACGCAGACGTTAGCGACTTATCATCTAAGTTTTTAACGTGGGTTGCCGAGAACCTGGCTACATTACCCAACAGAGATCCTTCTTGCCAACAGGCGTCCGTTGTGGTCATCCCGTAGGCCATCTTTAAAATTGTCTCGAGCCGGATTGATAGCATCAATTTAGAAACAACGCACATGTCGATAGCTTAGCAGCAAAGATCGCCGCCAAATCTCGCTTACGAGTCGTTGCGTGCTGCGGTCACGTAGATACTCCAGATCTATCTGTAGCTCAGGTGGTAGTGTGTTCTGTCGACGCAAGTGGGCTGGTTCTCGTCTTCTTCACGATATTTACAACTTATTCACAGACATTGCTCACTCATATCACTCGGGGCATCTGGACGGTTCCACATCTTCACGCTTTTGTCATAACTGAGGCACATTCAACCTTGCGGGAGGGTTTGCCGCTCACTGAAGTCTTGGAGTGGTTTTGCCGGAGTCCGAACATTTTTACGAGGCCTAAAATCCTCGCATTCAGTTCCCCGATGACCGGCGCTGACATCAAGACGATGGAACGTTCACTCCTTTCCAAGATCATTTACTCTGCTCCAAAACGACTTCGCCCCTTGCAGGCTGTCATCCAGTATGAGCATGCTAATGCGAGGCCACAAAGCAGACTCACGCAGGCCATCCATCAACTAAATCCAGACGGGGGTATGTGTCAGCCCCTCTCCAGGGACGCAAGTTGTGCATTGCAAGAGTTGGGTTCTTGCGCTAGTGATCTCGTCTGGCGTCGCGCGTTGAAGAAGTTGGGATGTACCCCTGAATGTCAACACAGCGAACCTGCAGAAATGGGGGCGAGTGCGATTCGGAATCTCATCGAAAATTGGGATTTTTCCATACCAAATGCAAATACCTTGTCCAGAGGTTTCAATGTTACCCCCAAATTCTCCAAGTTAATCCAGATACTGAGGGCATATGAATTTTGCGGAGATGATTTCCGTGGCGTTATCTTAGGTGAGCAGGCTCCTCACCGTGATCATTTCTCATTTATACTATGCAGTGCGTCAGGATTGTGTGGCCACCATTATGGCCGACATGCTACGTTTGATGTCCGATGGCCTAGAATTTTTGCGTCCGTTTGCCGTGACCGGAAGCCTTCCTATGATCGATGCCCATTATCAGGTATACATCATTCCTCTGCGATATCAATTGTTCAACCATCGTCTAGGCTGATATACGACGAAATTTTGAAACCGGGAGATACAACCTTTTGATCTTGACGAAAAACCTGGAAGAATTGGACATCCCACCAGCCCAGCTCGTTGTAAGGTTGGTTTCTGACCGGAACCTTCCGGGTAACATCATACATTTTGAATTTTGCACAGATATGATATCTTCGAAAGTCAGCTATCGTTCTCATATGCGTGCGCATGCGCATGTCTGCCTACCAGTCGCATTGTTCACATGGTGGAGAATGGCAACGACGAGCACCGCCAAGTGATGTCAAGATTTTCGGAAGGATCACTCAGCGAGTGGTGGATATCTGTTGTCATTCATAATGGAGGAATTCCTATTCCGCCATCACCTCTGGTGGAACATCAACTCCCTTCCCGGTTTTGTGACGACACTAACGTGGGCTCGGGGCCCTGCATCGAAGACCCAATAACAGGGAGGCGATTATATGAACACGGCGCTATCGAGGCTCTCTATCGTTTTGTTGCCACCAAGCAAAAGGCTCATTTCTGTGGTGCACCATTATTAATCACTAGAGAAGTTTCTGATTCTCAGAGCCAGCAAGCATGGATGTGTACTGTGACGCTACCGGTTGGCTTGCCCATCGACCGTGTAATTGGGCCTGCTCGCTTCACACCTACTCACGCTCGCCGGTCAGCTGCACATGAAGCTTGCCTTCAACTGTATGAGCATGGTGCATTCCATAATGGCTTGTTCCCAGTCGTTCAGCATTACCCCGAACTCGATACAAGTAGCTCGGCAGCACTTGCCGCTGACAAAGTGTCTGGAAATCATTGCTATCCCCGCAAGCGGTCCCTGTTCTGGCCAACTTCTATTCGTCTTTACACAAGTCGTTTATATCCTTTCATCATCTACGTTGATGGAATGGGCACGGATTACGCTCCAATCATGCTTTTGTCTCGCCAGCCGCTGCCTAATATCCCTGCCTTTCGCCTTTTTTTCCCGGCAACCTCAAAGACCGTAGGGAACCTCCGCGCGCCACCACTCGAATTAGACGAGCGACGCATGGAAGCCCTTCATCTGTTTACTCTAAGGATTTTCCGAGCAGTCTCCAACAAGCCGCTCGTTTGCCCCCAGGAAAAGATGGCTTACATGCTTGCGCCGCTCAAACTTGCTGAAACAGTGGATGTCCGGTCTTTGGATCCACTCCACCTTACGGACTATATGTCATGGGATACCATTGAGCTTGCCGGAAATACGTGGATGGTGAAGTTCGATCTAAAGGAGCTCCGCGCATCCTCCAAGGGGGTACAAGATCTTATCGTGCAAGACCGGTGGGTCGAATTCACCCGGCGATATTATGTGACACGCCTCCGGCCGGACTTGACCCCTTTAAGCAAACCTGAAGACAGTCCAGTAAGTGAAAAAAAAAAAAAAGCTCTGGTGGTAACTCACAGTGCTTTGAGCGAGAGGCAGGATATGCGAACTTGGTTGAATATTGCAGGGCTAGGCGGAAGGGCTTCGAAGGTTTATCGGACTATTCACAGCCACTGATAGAGGTATCCGGGGCGACCGTGAGCGGGAATCACCTCAACCCGACCACCAGGGCCGCCGCCACAGAACCAGTGAAGGCCGCCGTCAAATGTACGCGTGATTCAGCCCTGACAACCTCGGGATGCTGACATTCTCCCAGACTTAATTCCGGAGCTGAGTGCCAAGCTTACTATTCCTGCCAGGTGACTTGAACTCAATCTTGCATGTTTGTGTGCCGCTCCCGAATACTGACGTTATTGGGCAGCACCTTTCGGACTGCGCTTCTTCTTCCTTCCATTACGAAACGAATAGAAGACTTCTTGATTGTTCACGAGCTCAATGCCAACCTATTCGGTTGTTCGATCCATGAGAATCTCCTGTTGTCCGCCATTTCCGCACCTTCCGCAGGATTTGAAGCTGATTATGAAAGATTGGAATTCTTTGGTTGGTTGGATGAGTTACATTCTCCTTCGCTCCTCGGGTTCACGCACATTGCAGGGGATTCATTTCTGAAATATCTTGCGTCCGCCTACGTCTTTGTCACCAACCCGGTACAGCATGAGGGAACCCTGCATGCCGCACGCCAACGGATCATAAGCAATAAGGTGCTGATGCAAAGCGCTGATCGAATAGGGTTGCCACAGTATGTGCAAAGTAAACCATTCAACCACAAACTGTGGTATCCCCCCAATTTCACCGTTGATCCTCTATTCCTGCCATCTACAGCAGACCCTGCTGGCAGCGGAGATGAAGTTGATGCCACGGGAAATGTCTTACCAGGCAAGCAGGATACCATTAATCAAGACGAGGACAAGAATGCGGGTAACACCCTCAAAAGGAAGAAATTACGAGACGAGAGCCTGACTCAATGGCTGGGCGACAAGGTATCTGGAGGGCACCGTGACTAGAAGAGATTGGTGCTGATGTTGTCGACTAAGACGATTGCGGATGTCACAGAGGCCATTATCGGAGCTGCATACCTATCAGGAGGACAGGATAGGGCGCTCCAGGCTGCAAAAGCATTGCAGGTGCCGGTCCCCCTCATCCACCAGTGGCGGGATTTCCAACGGATGGCACTTGCTGTCCCTTCTATTTCCAACAGACCGCTCCGTCAGGGAACGACGGAAGCTGTTGAGGCAATTGTCGGGCATCGCTTTCGCCTCCCCCATCTTCTCGCCGAAGCATTGGTGAACGGTTTATCTCCAAGAGTCCTTCTGCTAATACGCATGCTTCTCAGACTCATACGTCGATGGACGGTCATGACGCCACTAGTTACGAGCGTTTGGAATTCCTTGGAGATGCTATTCTTGACTTCCGTATGTCTCCACTCGCTCACGATCACTTGAGACTGAAATAGTTCAGTGGCAGTACAATACATATTCTATCGCGAAGATCATTTGTCGCCAGGTGCAATGACGATGCTCAAGGTGGGCCGCTACCGCTGTTTGATTCATCAACTTACGGCGTTCTAGGGAGCAATGGTTTCCAATGCAACCCTCGCTGCTTTGTGCGTGTCGTGCGGCCTACAGAAGCATCTCCACTTTGATTCTTATGTCCTGGCAACTTCATTCGAGGCGTACGCTGAGCAAGTGGAAGTAAAGCGACTAGAGGCCGAGCTGACTGCCGAGGACAGCCTGCCCAGGCAACACTGGCTGGAAATCGAACCTCCTAAGGTAATTGAATAATTCACGGGGTGGAGATGAGCGTGCTGACACGCAATTGTTAGGCTCTCTCGGACGTTGTGGAGTCCCTCATTGGGGCCCTTTACGTTTCCGACGGGTTCTCGTTGGACGGAGCAGAGAAATTTTTCAATAAAGTGTTCAAGCCATTCTATGACCGACACATCACATTGACAACGTTGTCTCATCATCCGACCAAGATCCTCTTCGAACTATTGCAGTCACATGGATGTCAGCAGTTTGAGCTCGTGAAAGAGCGGAGTGATTCGACACAAGAGACACGTTGTGACTGTATGTTGCTGATTCCTATGACCGTTGTCACGCTTACGTTTGCAATGCGCAGGTGTCGTTCATGAGACTACCTTGACAAGCGCCATGGGTGTGACAGCGCAAGCTGCGGGGCGTGCAGTATCTGTGCTTGCACTGGATGCCTTGCAGCGCAACCCTGAGTTCTTGTCGAGGACGTGTGATTGCCGGGAAAGCCGAAAGTCGAACAAAGGGGCTCATACACGGATCAAGAGGATGCTCATGGAGGTGGAGGACGGCAAAAATGGAGGATGAACTAATATATTCGGCTTCTACCCTGGTAGCACACTGGTACATGAGGTTGCGCGTTAGGAAAAGGGAAGACCGATGCGGACGTCTATTGCTCGGGAGGGTCGAGCTAAGCAGCACTGGATTTCTTTCTGAGCGGTGCAATGTATCGTTGAGCAGGGATGAGAGACAAAACGAGGGACTCACAGTTGGAATGCGGCGGCGGCAAAAGGAATGCTAAAACCCGAGACGAGGAAGAGAGAGAGCTTGATGCCAAAGGCAGCACGTTTTTTGCCGGGGAACGCAAAGGGTAAATGCTAGTCGGGAATGAGTCGAGACCTCGGAAAGCACAGGGAAAGCGTACGTGGTATTCGCCATGGCCGTGAGCGTGGCGTGCAGGAGCTGCCACGCGCAGACGGGCGACTTGTGAACGGACGCTGAGCGGTGCACGCGCGAGCATGATGGTGATGGAGAGAGTCGGGCGACTGTGAGAAAGTTCGGCTGGCTCAACACGCTCTTCTGCCAAGTGATACTTTACAGCTCCAATTCGCTCGCGATGGACGCTCACTTGCTCGTCGGCCGCCGACCGACAGCGATCCAAACGCACACGTGCCACTGCGGAGTTGTGGTGTGGCGGCGATAATGGGCATCTGAAATATAAACATATCACAAGCAGGCCTCTTCCTACACGAACCATGGCTCACAACGGCACGCAAATCGTCATCCCTGCCACACAACGCAAGATCGACCTGCCAACGGGTCTCTTCATCAACAACGAGTTTGTTCCCTCCGCAGATTCCAACGAGCTTCTCCAGTGCGCGTGCCGTCGCCTGATCCATCTCTGACTCTCAAGATAACGATAGCGCCATCAATCCGGCCACTGAGGATGTCGTTTGCTCGGTCGTCGCAGGTACTTTTCCTGTTCGCTCTCCAGCTCATCCTAGGCTGATCCCATTACCCCTGTGTGATCGAACTCAAGGGTCCGTAAAAGACATTGATCTCGCCGTCGCCGCCGCCCGCAACGCTTTCAACACTACTTGGGGGAAAAACGTTACGGGCTTTGAGCGGTCTCGCTTGCTGAACAAGCTCGCAGACCTCATCGAAAGGGACCAGCAAATCCTCGCCGAAGTCGAGAGTCTCAACAACGGGAAACCGGTCAAGATAGCCAGGTGATGATGCAGGCTTCATGGGACTGTTGAACTTCTGACGCGCTTTGGTAGGGACTTCGATATCGGCGACACTATCCAGTGCCTGCGCTACTATGCCGGATGGGCAGACAAGATTGTTGGGCAGGTGATCCTTGCATGCTGACATTAAATCCCCGCTCACCGCTTCCATGTACACTAGACGATAGAAGTTGATAACAAAAAGAAGCTTGCATTCACCAGACATGACCCAATTGGCGTCTGTGGTCAAATGCAAGTAGGAACCAGCTCTGCATTCGACACCTATTAACGCTGCACAGCATTCCTTGGAACTACCCAATCAACATGTGGTAAGGCCTCTCTGCCTTCACACTCCACGGGACTGCCCATAATCATCAATTCATATCAGGGCCTGGAAAGTGGCACCCGCGCTTGCCTGTGGATGCACAATCGTTATGAAGCCTTCTGAATTAACTCCGCTCACAGCACTGTTACTGTCCAAGCTCATCGTCGAAGCTGGGTGAGACCGCCGTAAACCTTGCTGCCGTTATGTAAATCATTCATCCTTCACGGAAAGATTTCCGCCCGGTGTGGTAAACACGATCCCTTCTCTGGGGCCCGTCGGTGGCGCGGCACTAGCAGCCCACAGGGATGTTGATAAAGTGGCGTTCACTGGATCTACCGCAACTGGCCGGAAGGTTATGGAAGCTGCGGCAAGGAGTAACTTGAAAAAGGTTTGTTTACATGCTGCTCCCGCGAGGCAATGGTTATCAAGATGACGCGTTGAAAATGTACCAAATAGGTATCGCTGGAGCTCGGGGGAAAGTCTCCGCACCTCATCTTCGAGTCTGCGGACCTCGATCAGGCGGCCAACTGGGCGTGTCTAGGTATACTCTATAACACCGGCCAGGATTGCACGGCGGGGTCGCGTTTGTATGTGCAGGATACCATTTATGACAAGTTCGTCGCCTTGTTGGTGCAGAAGGCGAAGGAACTTGTGATCGGAGATGGCTTTGATGAGAAGAGTGGAGGTGGCCCCGTTGTCAGTCCATTGTGCCCACTCCTTTTTCATTTTAGACTTATAACATTGCACAGGTCTCTAAAGTTCAATACGACAAAGTTTGGGGCTATATCGAGAATGGCAAGGCTCAGGGTGCGAAGCTTGTACTTGGCGGCCAAAAGCGCCCAGGCAAAGGGTTTTTCGTGGACCCAACTAGTAAGTGTTGTTCCGGCCGAGATAGTCCCTGGGGCGATAATTACGCCGCAGTCTTCGCGGACATCAGACAAGACATGGACATAGTGAGTTCAACATCAACGCAGTCGGAGAATTCCGCTGATACGTGATTTAGGTCCGGGATGAGGTACTTGTTACTAGGATATTACAAGCTGGTGCCGCCCGTTAAGACGTACTATAGATTTTCGGCCCCGTGCTGTCGGTTGGCAAGTTCACGACAGAGGAACAGGCGATATCCCTCGCAAACGACACTACTTATGGTCTTGGCGCCGGGTTGCACTCGAGTGAGTCCGATGTGGATGGCGTGCAATGGACGGATCTGACCACAAGCACCTGCAGATGACGCCAACCAGTGTATGCGGGTCTCGTCTGCCCTAGAGGCTGGAACAGTACGCAAGACTACCTTTTTGGTTTGTGCCAGCCTAATGGCACACTCAGGTCTGGGTCAACCAGTACAATTTACTTAACAATAATGTTCCCTTTGGTGGGAAGAAACAGAGCGGAATAGGTTTGTTGTATTGGATTATTATGAACGATTGATTTAACTTTTGAAGGTCGCGAGCTCGGCAGTTACGCCCTCGAGGAATATACATCCGTCAAGGCCATTCATTGGAACTTTGGCGAGCCTCTCGAGTGGCCGCTGTAGACAGGGTGGTAGGATGCACTTCCTGGGAGCGATCGCCTTGGGCCGAAAATCAAGTGCTTTCTTCGTGGTGCCTTCTGATTGGCTACCTGTGCCCCGTGTACTCTATCATGTCGAGTGTAAGTTAACGAACAAAGCAGAGACCAAATGAACTCCGTTCCCACTCCTATATGTGCGTGGCGCATATCTATGAGCCTGGGAGTGCGCCGCAGGCCAAGGGGCGTGCACAGGAATGAACTTTGGCGTTCTACCGCGCGGCGTCCCGATGTCCGAAATGACGGAAATGTGGCGCACACGAGCAAAAGGATGTCATTAAACGCTCCAGGCAGGCAAAAAAAGTATGTACACAACTCAAATAGTAGGGGTCTACCCAGAAATGGTGGTACATGTGCAAAGGGGTTTATGTAACCGCGATATCAGCTTATTCCCGGCGACGCCGGAGAAAGCCAGCTTAGATTGCACGCGGGGACGAAAAGTCAAGTGCCATCATGAGCACCAAACACGTTATCGTGGTCATACAAGCCATCCTGGTTCATTCCTGCCTGTTCAATCTCGTGGTGGGTACCGGTGCTTCGGTGAGACGTTAGAACGAATGCGGGGTCGTAAAACAGAGCCTTACCCTTGGAAAATCGTGTTAGTGGGAGCCGCAGGATACTCTCCCTGCAAATTCCCCGCAAAAGCTGTGGAGGGCCACTGGTAGTTCTCTGACGAAGGAAATTGGTACGAGAAGGTCGAGGAAGCAGAGGAACCGTGAGGGGTTCCGAGTGTCGTCCACGAATCAGGGGGCCCCACGGGCTGCAATGTCGGCGGAGCTGGCTGGGCGATAGATGTAGCTCCGGCAGATAAGAACAAGCTACACGTCGTGTTTCGCTTCTCGCATCGGAGGCAGCGCGTAGAATTGTCGTCGTACGTGCACTATAGTAGCGCTGAGTGCGACGTCAGGCAAGGGAGAGATAAGCAACCTTTTTGTGACTTCTACGACAAGAGTCGCAAGCCTCTCTTGCGCGTTCCGTAGCAACGTTCATGCTTGCTGGGTTGTTGGTGTCGAAGGTGAAAGTAGCCCAGGGACTTAAATACGTGAGCGAGAGGAAATGAAATCAATGGATGCACGCCCATGACCAAGTGCATAGATCACACAAAGCCGTCGTGTAAGGATCGCAGACGAGGCGCGCGGGCTACGGCCTGGTGAAACAAACCTTTCAGATCTTCATCGCGAGCCTGGACGACGTCCTACGGAGGAGAGGAAGACACCGGAGAGTACGATCACTGGTTCAGCCAGATTGACATGGCAGTGTGCACGTTGCTTGTCAATCCACGTTGGACGTCTGCCGAGTGTTGTATGACTCCTATTTGCACTGAAGATAGGGCACCGGAGGCGCGGAGCAACGGTCTGCCAGTGTTCAAATTGTGACATGAATGAGTCCGAGAACCGCGTACTCGTTCAGATCCAGCCTTTTGATCGACCTGCGGTCGAGGTGGTTGGAAGTCGCATTTCCCTCGAACCTAAACAGTAAGTGCGTCCTCAACGGAGCCTCGACGACGTCCTGGACAGGAAGGTACAAAGATGACGTTCACCTTACCGTAGCGAGCCGGGCCTCACCAATCAGGTGTGAGTGACTACGAATCGCTGATCGAGTTTCTTCTTTTGTGCGTTGGAGCGCGATCAAAATTCTGCTTATGAAGATGCGACCTGATTCAGAGAGGGCCCCGCGTTAGTCACTGCGTAATCGTTCCATGCGAGACAAGAAAAGCAAAACGAGCCATGCGACGACTGCGTGCGTTCATGTGCCTCGAACACCGGTGAAATGTAAAAAGGTAAACAAACAACAAACAACAATCGCATTGCAACAGCAAAGGTGGCGGAAGCATAGAGCGAAACATGAAAGAACGATAGTGAACTAGGACTCATCTGAGCAGGAAGGCGTTCCATCCTGCTCACTGCTAGAGGCATCAATGTTGTCTGACTGGCGGTTCAAAGCATATCTGTGGCGGGTGGCGTGAGACTCATCAGATCAAGAAGCTCAGTGAAAATCAACAACCCCAAGTTTGGTGCACCATCACTTGTGCTCTCGATAGCATAACTAGTCATATAAGGACCACTTTTTACGAGGAATTATGAACAAGGGCATTTTAGAAAAGACGGAATTGACTGACGTGGTCTGTCCATAGTAGCCCTGCGGATAGTAACCAGACTCTGGGGTATTAGAGCCCTCAAGTTGAGCGATATGTGGGCTGGAGCCGTCCGTAAGGAGAGAGAAGCACGAGGAATGACGTCTCACAAGTTTTGTTGATAACCTCCAATGATTTGCGTGGGGACAAAGTTCGGCATCTGGAGCCTGTTTTTTTGAGGACCTCCGAGCAAATGGATGGTGGGAATGTGATGGACGTACGGGGCCTGCCCCGACGGAAGAATGGCGGCGGCACTTGGACTGTGTTGCTCATGCGGGTGCACCATGGGCGGGGACCACCTTCTCATCGGAACTTGAACCGACTCGGACTCCTGTAACGTGTATTGGACATGGGTTTCAGGGCTCAGCCTAAATTCTTCGGTGGCGCTGGAGTGCGGTGCGACGGGGCTTTGGCCTGGTCCAGGGCTTTGGGCACTGGCTCCCGAGCTCGGACTCTGGGAGCGAGCTGCTCTGGATAAGTTACAATCCAATCCTTGCGAAACACAGCGACGGCATGGCCGATCATTGATGCCGTATTCGGTAGGTTCGCACTAATGACTCGGATTCTTGAGCATGACGCATAAGACGAAGGCGTACTCACGCGTTGTTTCGCTTTCCTACAGTGGTTGCAGGCTCTCTCGGCACGAGGCCGCCTTTGTGGTGGCTGCTGGGTACGACCTGCAGAACGTCTAGGAGGCATAGGGAGGAAGGAATGGTGGGGAACACTGCGCAGAGGGTCTCTTTTAAATCTTGGCCAAAGGCCAGGAGCAACTTTTCTTGCCCTACGCGTCCGTGCTTGGCAGGTGGCATGCAAATTTAACCACTAAACTTTTTGTGTTTCGTGATGTAGGATAAGGATTAAATTCGCCGGTAAATCTGATACATGCCATCGAGACCGCCTGAACGAGGATAAAGACCCAGTTTACACTGGACCTGCGCGGAATCACTGAATGCAGGTGAGAATTAATTAAAAGGCGCGAAGAACTGGGCGGAAACCTCACGATGACTACAAGGCGTGAATGAAACCAGCGGGTGATGGCCGGTGGATCAGGGTGGGTGACAAGGCAGGGAGATGGCTGAATTTCCTTTTTCATGATCAGCGCTGGTACTATGCAATACTGGGGACATTCCCTCAAATTCTCGTCAATCCGCGTAGCCATGGTGCATCAAATCCGGGAAACGGGCAGACTCGTTGTTGGGAGCAGCGCACCGAGATGACGCTTAGCAATGAAAAGACGGGGTAGTCATCCAGAGTAAAACGCACGTAAGATACAGTACATGTCACAGAGCCAGATAATCTTTCACTTCTTCTTCGGTTAGTTTACGGAATGTAGGTCGCGGGCGCCCAGTTTCCCCCCCCTCCTTTGCCGCGTCGAGTTCTTCCACCGTCGGTACTGTAACCACACCGATCTCGATGGTCTTCTCGGTCATCTGCCCCTCGAACCCTTCCTTAAGGGTTAGCAGGGCTGTGTGGATTGCGTCCTCCAGGCTAATGTCATCGTTGTATCTTTTTTTACGTTAAAGGAGCATCAGTTGCATGTGTATCCCTGTCATGAGTCAACATGCGCGAAACTTACCGTTTCTCCAGGAAAGTCTTTGCATTTACCATATTCTTACCTATTGCGCTAGCCTTCCAAGCCCAGAAAGATCCCGAGGGGTCGACTTGATAGAGACAAGGTCCGCG
This sequence comes from Afroboletus lepidellus, assembly GCA_038094355.1. NCBI lineage: Eukaryota > Fungi > Basidiomycota > Agaricomycetes > Boletales > Boletaceae > Afroboletus > Afroboletus lepidellus. The sequence continues at coordinate 37,546 of JBBPUA010000002.1, read as the reverse complement.
ATGAATATCGTATCCTGCGACCAATAAGGACACGCCGAAGGGACGCACGCCACTATGAAAAAAATGTGGACAGTCAGCAAGCGAGTCGCGTGTAACAAAGCAACCTTACCCAGACTGTGTGGCCTCCTGCATGACGGTCGCAATTTCCTGAGTCAAAACTTTCGTGGGTGGATACTCCCCGTACACCTTCCAGTACGCCTGAGCACTTTTACGTGCACGCGCGATAAGAACGCGGAAATCGGGACCCATGCCGGAATACACGATGCCGATGTTGGGACAAACCACCGCCACCTTTTCGATCATTGAATCGTCTATCAGTATGGACGAGGACTTCTTCTCCGTGGCAATGACGATGCCATTTGACGCTGCAACGAATGAACACCTGGCGAGCGGACATTACTATGGTGATACCTTTAATCCCGAGACTTGTGGTCCCCTGAGAAACGGCGGCCAAAGCGTGTTCAATCTGCACAAGCTTTCCGCTCGGGGAGAAGACGGTCAGGGAGTAGCTGACGGGGGAGGTGAGATGAAGACAGGTTTACGTGTGGCTTCCATACCTGTAGGCGCCGCCGTCTGCACTGGCCATTGCGAGTGGAGGAAGAATTAAAAGCGACTGTCTGAGGGGCGATTTCGATTGCCTCGAAACTGATACGCGCGTCGGCACACGCATCCCTGTTTGCGCATTATTTGCCAGGCCAAACACTGCAAAACACGTCCTCGCATTTCAGCCTACATAGACACTTTGATTCGACTATGCTATTCCTGCATCCCTCCTCACTCCACCGCCAGAGGCGTCGTCCTCAGGTAGGGTTGCTGCAATACACAGGTTAGCACGCCGTCCCATGCGATGAGTTGGTCATACCGGGTGGAAAGTCACTTCAGGGAACAGCTGCTTGGCTTCTTCGTTGTTGACGCCCGGGTGCACGATCACATCGTCTCCCTTCTTCCAGTTGACTGGTGTCGTCACCCTGTATTTGTCGCCGAGTTGCAGTGCTACAGCGATCCATTAGATCTCAGCAAATTCGTGACGCTCATGCTCTCACAGTCGATCACTCTAAACAGGCGTTAGAGGGGCGTCCAAAGCGAAGAGGAACGCGATGCTCACCGAAGAACCTCATCAAAGTTCCTCCCCGTGGAAGCCGGGTAGGAGATCGTCAAGCGAATGACTTTCTTGGGGTCAATGACGAAGACAGTCCGGATCTTGGCGACGATAAGACATGGGTCGTGCCTAGGACGATTGCACTGACCGTGAACGGGAGGCCCTTGTTGTCCCGGTTTGTAGCATCCTGTTCGTCGAGCATGTCGTACAGCGTAGAGATCCTTCTGTCCGCATCGGCTATCTGATACACGATTATTAGGGCGCAGAAGACACGGAACAGACTCGAGTTACGATCGGAAACTGGACGTTGGTGGGGCCGTACTTGGCGCCGTACTCGTTGATGTCATTGACCCACTTGTGGTGGTCTTGGAGGTCGTTGGCGGAAATGCCAATGACCTTGACGTTGCGCTTGGCAAAGTCGCCCGCACGACGAGCGACCTCGCCCAACTCGGTGGTGCAGACAGGGGTAAAGTCTCCGGGGTGGGAGAAGAGGATGGCCTGAAACGGCTCAGACGAGGCATGCATCGACGAGCAAGATCGTACCCAAGAATTGCCGATCCACTCGTGGAACCTGATGTGGCCAAGCGTGGTCTCGGCCTCAAAGTCGGGGGCAGTATTTCCAAGACGGAGGGCGGGCATGATATCCAACGGCGGGAGCGGGCTGATTAGATTTGGGCTGATTTTATACGGGGATACACTCATGATTAATTATGGCGTCTTTGCTTCTCACGAACGAGCTCTATTGCCATCATCGCGTGATCTAGTAATACGCAACCGCATGCAAGATACTGTGTGGATGTCGCTCTTGTTGTACCTGGAGAATTCGGTCCATATCCTCATCGATATCCTGCGACCCCTCGATCTACAGCCCCCGATCAATCCATGATCCATGTCCATCAGTTCACTTACCGACGCAGCCAGGTCCAGCATTGCCTTGCCAGCAATAAGGGCTTCCTCATGGTTGTCCTTGATTTCTATATTAATTATATGTACGGGTTTGTTGAATTCGCCGCCCCGACCGAGGAGATCTGTGCCGTCTATCAGTCCAATTAAGCCACCTCATGGCTCGGCTGGACCCACCATCACATACAGCGTCGAAACAACGCTCTTCGCATGTGATCACCACATCAGCAACGGTTCTACTCTCCTGCCACCGTTCTGGAGCCAATTTGATCCTGCGATTACGGTCTAACATCTGCAAAAGCCCATTTGCGGTATACCTTGCGCGCCCATAAGTCCAAATCCGAAAACAGTCAGGTTCCAGCTCACAAACGCGGATCTTTCGACTGCAGTTCTTCATATATTGTGTTGTAAGGAGTCCCGAATGAGTAAATGTTCGGCTTATCTATAGATGGACCGGGGAGGCGAACAGCGGAGCCTGTGCCATACGAGATGACTTTATAACCCGCCTTTCTGAATTTTGATTAGTGAACCGGTCTCTTGGGGGCAAGATTGCTTAGTTGCTTACTGAAGGACGTGGTGTCCTTCCATGGAGCGATTCTGGACGGTGTCAGACTGATTTCATGGCGGTACCACCCGAGATTCACCTGATTACTGGCACAGACCACGCAGAACAATGGTCGTGGCTTGTATGCAGCGGCCGAAGATGCGTCGTTATTTAGCGGCGCTGGCGCATGGGAATTGGCATTTGGTGGTGTCTGGTATTGAACTTGCTGTGGCGCCGCATGGGAGTCGGTGGGCGGCCAAGATGGCTGTTGCGGCGCTGGAGGGGCAGGTGAACCCGAAGACACTCTTTGCAGACGGGGATCCGCACGCGCAAGACGGGGGTCACGCGCCCGACGAGGGTCCATGGAACACTGTCAAAGAGACGGTATGAGCATGGTTCAGAGCACGACACAAAAGGGTAAAGGTCAGCAGTATCTAGAACATTTTTAGTCTCCAGCTCGACCCCGCGAGAACGCGGGTCGATGAAGCATCCACTCTGAATCATCATCAGGCAGGACGAGGCAGTGAGACGGGTACTTACGAGTCAGAGCAAAGGAACGAGCGTGACACAAAGTCACATTGCACTTGACTGTGGATCATGGTGTACGTGCCAACTAGCTACCACATCTTCTCAGTACTCATCGTCTATAGGCTACCGGCCATCGCGCAGGAGATGTCCTCCTACCGCCACCCTTCACAAGATGACATCCGCATGATTGGGCGTGCAGTAGCTCACGACGAGCGAATCATCGACGACCTGAATTCTGAAATCAATACGATCGCGGTCCAGTTAGAGAAGGTCCGTCTCCTCAAGATCAAGTATCAGGAAAATATTCGACAGTACCGGTCGTTGATCACACTTGCGCGGCGTGTCCCGCCCGAGGTCCTCGCTGACATTTTCGAGCTCTGTGCCGAAAACGGTTGGACCCGCGCCCCCCTCGTCGCATCACACGTATGCTCCGCTTGGAGGAAGGCGGCAGAATACCCGCGCGTCTGGTCCCGCATCTATATTGATTATGGTCTGGGCAACTGCTTGACCAGGACCAAATTATGGCTTTCTAGGGCGCAGCAGTCACCGCTCCACATCACTCTCGATGTTCCTGCAGATGCATCATCCTTGGAAGAAATTATGTCTGCCCTCTTCGAGCGATCTACCCAATGGAAGAGTGTTTCCATCCGTACCCACGACACCGTCCAGCTAAACCACATTTTGTCGCTAATGCATCACCCATTTCCTCAGTTGCGCAAGCTTAACTGCGTAACCCACTGGGACACCCCCACAGCAGACCTTGTTGATTTCTCTGCTGTACACAATGCGCCCTCGTTGCACCAGCTCGACATCAAGCAACCCAATCTACCTCGCTGGAGCATCCCTTTCCAATTGACAAATTTACACCTCTTTCTCACTGCCACGCTTCTTCCAAACCCCGTTCTCGCTTCAAGATGGACAGGCGTGCTCGGCAATCTGCTTGGGTTGAAGCATCTGACGTTGGAGCTCTCCTGCGATTCGCAATACCATTACGAGCTTGATACCGTGCAAGTAGTGGAACTCCCTCAGCTTGAATCCTTGGCGTTCATTGTATTCCCGGAATTCCTCGGGGTGTTTGATGACATACGTGCTCCGGCACTTCGAGAGTTTCTCCTCCGCTGTTCTCCCGGAGACGGCCCCGTCTCTTTCGGCCCGCACCTTCGCCGTTTCCTTGAGTCATCGTCTCGCATAGAACTATTAGAATTACACGATGTAGACTTACCTCGGGAGGAGTTGGCGCAATGCTTCGCACTGTTATCTGGGCTGGGGGAGCTTCGTTTGCACGACAGCGACATATCAGACGATGAACTACACCTTCTATCTGGACCTGCAGGTCTGTGTCCCAACCTCGTACGATTGGATGTACGGTGGTGTGTACATCTGACTGGCTCGGCGTTGGTTCAGCTTGTCAAGAACCGCATTCGGGGTAACGCAGACAAGGGTAAACGACCCTTGGCGCAGCATGGGGCCAAGGAGTTGAAAGAGGTGGCAGCCATAAACTGTCTACACGTGAAAGAACGGGACGTTCTCGATCTCGCGGAATACACGACCTGCAGGCTCGTACTGAGGACAGCGGATGACTTTTGCAGTGAGTACTGCAACCTGACCGTAGTTGTATCATTTCTGATGTGGTTGTATCAGGGAGTAGAGGCTGCTGTCTCAACGAGAGGTATAGGCAACGCATGCGCCTGCGTCATAATATTAGCTTGCACGAGAAAAATCCAGTTCTGGCAAGGATCATCCTTTGAGTTGCTTAGTAGAGTACTAGTAGTTGGGCATGATGTCGGTCGCAAACTATAGCAGGCGGTGATAAAAAGTACACCGCCTACCTCAAACAAGGACTCCAATCCATCTTTCGCCGGAGACAGCCATCGCCCGTGTTATGTTGACATGGACAACGTTTTCAGCTCTGGGCGGTTCGGAATGAAAACACGAGGTCAACCTGATGTTGGATCGTCTTTTTGAAAGTCACGTGACGTGCATGTCGACGCACGCAGACCACATTTCCTTGACCACCAATGCTATGGGTCGCACTGACCGTACTCAAGACTTCCGGCAAGTGATACAGTCAAAGCAAGGCTTGGCTCCTCCAGCCAAGCGACGTAAGCTGGCGGCCGAGACTGAGCCCCGTGACACGTTTGGGAAACGTTATGTGGAAGAAGCCTACATCATCGTACGTCCATTGTTCAAGTACTTATGCCTATGATTGACATGGCTCTTCAAGCTGAACCACATAAATGCTCTAACGCGGGCTTTAAGCAACATTCGACGGTCCTACCTCAATGTTGATTCTGGCTCTAGTCCGCTTGTCCGACAAGGTCCTCGGAGTCTCGACCTCAACGATTCTCAGCAGTCGTGGTCGGATATAAGGCATCTATCGAACGAGGAGAGGGACCAAATTGATCTTCAGGCCCGACTGATACTCTCCCGCTGTGCGGATCGGGTGAAGGAGATGGAGGCTCTGGAAAAGCGTGCGTTCAGCCTTGTCTCGTGCCAGAAATAACAATTCAAAACTACTTTTTTTTAAAAAATAGGGCGCGTTGAGCTTGCTGCACGTTCTGTGAACCCACTGGCACGGTTTCTCCCGTCGAGATTGGTGCAGGGCGATGCAGCCATGCTCCCAGAGTATTTGGCCGCCCACCATGCGAGCATAACATGGTATCTCAGTCGGCGTTTGACTGAGGCAAGTCAACACCAGAAGGACCTACAGGAGGAGCGCGTCAAGCGACAGCTTGAACGGACGCGCACCCTCGGTTCTAGCGCTGCTCGCGAGTCGACGACAATAACCACAAGAAACGTCGCACAAGGAAAGCAACCAGCTAGCGACAGCTGGCTTGGTGGTGCTTCCTCGGTGCTCGTTTCTGGCTTCGCTGCCACGATTGGTTCCTCTTCTGCTCGACCTGCTACCATTAACCCTCCTGGGTCCACACCTTCTGCGGATAATTCGGATGACGACGACGAAGAGCTGGAACTGAGCGAATCGCAAATTCTCCAGTTCGAGACGGAGAATGCAAGCATTCTACGGTCTGTTCAAGATACACTAGAGTCAGTGCAGCAGGCGGAGGCGCGCTTGATGGACATCAGTAATCTTCAAATAGAACTCATCGCGCATCTCACGCGTCAAACCGAGCTCACCGAACAGCTCTACGAAGATGCTATAGCGACTACCTCCACTGTTGAAAAGGGTAATGTGCAACTTAGGGAGGCAAGGAGAAGGGCAAAGGATAGCAGAGTGTTCATCCTTGTGTTCCTCATCGGGGCCAGCCTGTCTTTACTGTTCTTACACTTGTACTAGATTTCTGCGAAGCATGGTATATAATGTCCAGTCTCATAAGTAGACAAGTATACCCGAGGTATGTAATGTAGCTGCTACTTTAGAAATGCGGAGGGTTACCCAGTCCTCTCCCAGTCCTTATGTCCATATTCTTGTTGCGTAATCACTGAAATTAGGAGTGTACAAGCAGAGGGACTCCTTCCTCCGCGTCCTCTGATGCTTCAGTCTCCTGCCCGCTAGTAATGGATTGACTACGATGCAATAATTTAATTTCCCTCTTCACGAAATAGTAGACCACCCTAGAAAGAGTCAGGCATCATGAAATGGGACAAAGAAACATCGTACGAGCTAGAAACCACTGAGATCACAACTCCTGCAGTGATCAGCAAACCATTGATGAGCTTTGTCGCTAATTAACATGAGATTAACAAACAACCACCAAGAAAGGCGGGCGTACTGGCGTCCATATGACTTCTTTGTTCGCCGTCTGAAAGCCTCGCGATACGCGAGCCCACGAAAACGTAGATCAGTACGCGAGGAAGCACGAAGATGGTGGCGATTGCAAATTGGGTTAGAGATACAGACTGGATGCTCTATTTGCATGAAACGGGAGGATTTGAGGGGCCATCCTAGATGTAAAAGGGAAATACTCACGGCAAACAGAGAGTTTGAGTACACCCATGGAGGAAACGGCGAGATACGGATGAGGATAATAAGAGGTAATCCCCTTGCACGCTGTTCAACTCAGTGGATACTGAATGGCACAAAAGTGTGATATATAAAAGTACTGACAACGACAGCCTCCAGGGCCTCCCATTTCTCGTTGGTGGCGGTCCATTTACGCAAGCGATCACTAAAGAGAGAGCGCAGAAGAACGAATACAAGAGCCGAGCCACCAACGGTAGAGATCGCAGCAGGAATGAATCCTTGCATACCATAGGTGAAGCCACACAGATTCATGAGTGTCGAGTGTCCGATGAAAGGGGGGAATGAGATCAAGACTGAACAAACTCAGCAAGAGGCCTTGGGAGTTCGAAGTAAAAACACATACCGATCGTGGTCATGAGAATGAAATGACCATACGGAAGACGGCGAATTTGAGCAGCGAGATCATACATGAACTGGGCGACGCGACTGGGTGTGACCAAGGTAATAAAGGCGATCAGGAACACATAGAAGAGGAGGAGAAGACAAATGGCGGCCTAACCCTGATTACCACGGGAATACAAGGGTGGCTTGTGGTGCTCACCTTCCCAAAGAGGCCGAGCTTCTGATACCGTACGAAGGCGGAGTTGGCAAGGGAGCGTGAAGGTGCTACGCGCTGCGGGACCATGAGCAGTACGGAGGCAAGCCTGGCTGACAACCCACTTTCGGAATACCAATAATTATTGCTTGCAACCTAAAACAATAATAATCCACTTCTGTCAAGCACCACATGGAAAAGTTCTCAGCATTTCGAGTTAGTACTCAGTATGGTCCTTCCTGAATCCAACTCACACTGCACAGGACCCTGGAACGGGAATACAGGTTGGCCTGGCACTCTATTATGCTGGATGGATTCCTGAACACGAGTCAATCGACCTAGCCCTTTCTTCCTCCGGTTCCACCATCAGAACATGACCTTTTCCTCTCCATTTTGGCACCGGTTCGCGTCGCACTTGCCGTGGTGCGGTCCTCTGTGGTCGTCGTGATCGCCGTGCTGTATTTCATCCTTGTAAATGTGTTGTGCACACTCGTGAGTTTGTCATCTTGTTGTCAGCGCTACCGTTTTCAAAATCAGAAAGACACCAATTCCACCCCTTCGTCGTTTCATCGAAGCATCGAGCACGATAACCCTAAGCCGCCTAGTCCTTTATGTACTCGGATTTCTATGGATTCCCGAAGAGCAGGTTGCTCGTAAGCGAGGGTTTGTCTCCCCATCGGACATTTTCTATTTGCTGAAGCCTTTCTAGGAATTTGTCGGATGCCAGTTGGAACCCAAAGGCCGGGGACATAATTGTGTCAAATTGGAGCTCATGGATCGATGTCTTGTGGCTCTCCTATCGGTACATGAGACGCTGCGCTTAGGAAGGTTGGAACTGAATCTCGTCACAGGTTCCATCCAATTTTCGTCCTTCCTGTTGCCGATGAGACAAAGCCATCACCATTACCTGCCTCAAATGGAGAGATATCCTATAGACCTGGTCGCAGGACAGGAACTGGTTCCGCCGCAATTTCTACCCCGAGCAGGACCATCAGCCCACGTCAACCTATTCGTGGCTTCCGCCGAGTGTCTCTATTATCGATAGTACGAGCCGCCGGTGGAACTCCCCAGTCGCCTTCGTCAGGTTCTTTCACATCTCTTGAAGACATCCGGCGCTCTGCAGAACGGCCAGTGGTAGTTTTCCCCGAGTCCACGACGAGCAATGGCCGTGGTCTTCTTCGATTTGCTCGTGTATTTGAAGAGTACACCGTACCAGTGAAAGAATGCAATGTTTTCATAATGTGTACCAGGTAGGGTGAACATAATCTTGCATCGGAACTTTCTTATGCCAGTACCTCTAGATACAACCCCCCGACGACCTTCCAACCTTCCCTTACACACCCAATCCCATCCACCGCACTCAACCCATTGCATCATCTTTACACCGTCGCAAGTTCGTTGTCTCCTCAGACCATGTCCGTCCGCATGCTCCCACTTTCCGAGTCCCCTTCTTCCCAACTTTTTGTTGTGAGCGAGGTTGTCCCAGACTTTGCTGTTGACACGCTATCCGAAGTCTGTGCCGTCTTAATCGCAAGAATTGGTAAAATGAAACGCATCGGATTTGGTTGGGAAGATAAGGTTTCTTTTCTAGATCTTTACTCGGGTCGGCACAAGTGACGACCCTAGCTGCTGTTCTCGTCTGGCGCAAACTAACATCGACCCTGTTCGCGCACAGAAGCTTCATCTGCGGATCACTCACGAAGTCGCCCAAAAGGCTAATCTTCACAGATCATTCATCAATGATCGAAGAAGGGCTAGCATGGATTACACGAGATATGCTTAATCAAGGCAGCGGAATGCAATTATATAGTGTGAACCAGAGCTATTTACATGACCATGCGTGTGCTGCGTCAAATTCCAAATCGCACGGACTTATTTCATGAAACGGACGGATTCAAAACATCCTGCATTAGGGCCAGCCACCTCTCGTCTATACCCGACTCGCCTGAGATTAAAAGTCCTAAGTTGTTTAAATTGCTGCCCACTGTCTCCGTGGAGGAAGGTAACCCCAAAAAGTCATCTTCGGCGAAGCTTTGCATGAATGGCTCATCAAAGGTGGACGGTGTTGGCATAAATGTCTGGTGGGACGAGGGGGTAGAAAGGGTATTAGTGAACGTGTCAGACTGGAAGACGGGTTTTTGGTCGAAATTGAATTGCGTGGGTACGGGGCTAGCACCGATTGCTGTGGGACTGGGCATTGTGGGTGGCGGCAGCATCGACAGATATTCAACAAGTGACGGATGAACTTCAGGCACGGGTTCTGAATGGGTGTGACTATCCTCCGAAATAGTGGATGGCGAACTCGCTGCACTCGTCGGTACTGAAGACGGCGAGCCCTGAATGTTTCTGCGACGCTGCTGTGAGAGAATTTTGCTGACTAGAATCCTCGTCTGGCCCCCAAACACTGCAAGCTCGTCGACGCCAGTCTCGGGGAGCAGGGAAGTAGGACCGCAGCCATGAGAAGCAGTGGGTGTTTGCCCCTGTGCTTGTTGGGCTTTTAGGTGCATTAATACAGCCTAGATTATAATCATTCGTTGGCGCATCCCACAGAGACAATTGTGGCCTACCAATCCACTTTTTGCACGGGGAGATATAACAGCACCGCCCCTGAACAGGTTTAGGGCCAGATCAAGCTCCAGCTGTGCAGCAGGTGCCATGGTAGAAGACGGTGCCCTTGTGACGATAGTCCCGACAATTATCTGGCGAGATAACATGAGCTAATGCAAGGCCGTACAGTGGTCGGACTGACTCCACCAGACAATAGATGATTCCAGAACGTCCAAAAGCGAGCAAATAACTCCGGATATTTCTGGAAATTCACTGCGGTGGTCTTTATGATTGCCGAGGCACATCGATAGGCAGCAAGAAAAGAAGGCGCGAACGGACTGCGAAGGGGGTTGGAAGGAAAGTCCAGCATAGCCTGCGCGAAAAAACTGCGGTGCAGGTACAACATTGCTAGGACGCATAATGAGTGGAAAGGAATCCATTTTAAGTCAAGAGACCCACTGGCAGTCCTGAGCTGGAACAGTAGCCGACCCTGCACATATGAAGTTGGTGTAGTAAACTCATCGATTGAACTGGAGCGGTATAGATTCAGCGAAGGGGGGAGAACTTTTTCCCGAACTTTCCGATCCAGCTCCAAAATTGTTTCATAGGTCGGTGGTGTCACACTGAGTGTAAGTTCGACCACTGGTATGAAAACATCTCTTGTGAAGGAGTGCTTCCAACGAAAGACTGGGAAATTGTTTCAGCGAGAGGCGTAGGTGACAGAAACGATCATACAGCCCGTTTCTATTTCACCCTTGTCGTTGAGGGATGTGGTATCGTCTTCCGGGAATTCACAATCAAGATATGATAAACTAATGGATGGCGGACGCCCGAGAGTCATGCTCTGCCCGGCTGAATAGGATTTGGTAGATCGTCCATGTTAAGGCACTCACATGAAACATATCGGACGATAAGATTTCCCAAAAGAGGAATCGGCGTCGTTGGATTACCTTCGGAGCCATGTTAAAGCGTGCGGGGTCGCGATCTAGGCATAAATGAGAGTTTGCATGACTTCAACGAAAGACGCATACGAAGGCCGACCTGCCAAAATAGGTTAATGTCACCCGACTGTAACGCTGATAACTTACGCTCTGCGCAAGCTTACTTGCAAGCGCCATGATTGACCATGTGCTGTCAAGTGTAGGATGTCTTCCACGGTTCGCGTGGTAAAGTGCCATCAAGGATAAAGCTTGCAAAGTTTGTATGGAGGGCAACTCATAAACTGGGTGCAACGATAACGCCAAGCGAGCCAGATGGAAATGATTTTCAGCTTCAGAGTTGTAAGGAGGAAGAGTGAGATCAGTAAGCGCCCCGTGGGCGAAGACCATGTACAAGACGGCCAGTGTGTGTGGAGAAACTTCGCTCTTGTCCTCTAAATTTTCTTTTTTTCTGTCCTTCGCAAATGAATAGATTGGGGCCAACGTCTCGTCAATAAGTTCATCACGGAAAATCGGTCGGAAAACCCATGCAGAGTTTTCTAGATAAGTCTCGCAGAGGGTCGTGGCACGCGGATACTCTGGAAGAAGATCAAGCAACGCGTTCAAGACCTCATCTTGCTTTCCATCATCACTAATGCCTGCAATATTGAAAGGGAGGATTGATGCCAAGCGACTAATTTCGGACGAGATCTGAGGTAGAGCGTCAATCGGAGTAGAAGACGGCCCTGAGTCACCACTCAATTCTGCGCCAGCCTGTCAACGCAGTGTGTCAGGGGTCGCACGTCAGACCAAGCATCACTGACCAAAAAGAGGGCCTCAATAGAGTTATCATCAGCATGCTAACCTCTAGCAACTAGGAAAATGTTACCTCTGAGCCAGCTGTACGACCAAAATACTGAGAATCACCACGGTCGGTGATAGTGAGGGTTCCTAATCCATCTGTTGGGACAGCTTGATGATCTCCTGTGGTACGAGAAGGAGCCTCGAGGCCATATTTAACGGCCAACAACTCCTCAGTTAAAAGGGGGTGGACATCGCTCGATGCTCCTGCTTGGAATATTGCCAAGGCATCTTCTAGAGACCGTATTCGGTGACCCATCTCCACAATCTTGCGATGTAAATGTTCCGTGTCAGCAAGGACGAACCTGATACCAGCCGTCAGGCTGACTTCAATAATTCAGTGTACTGCAGGCACAAACCGAGTACCCTGTCCCGTTGATAAGCTCCCTGTTATCCGTGATGGTAAGGAATTAGTTGCCGAGAATGACAGGGGCAGCGAACCATTGGGACATATTGTAGGACAGCCCCTGCGTACACAAGAGCCGCACGGCAATTTCTTATCACATTTGAGTTTCAATCTATGAGATGGTAAGGACTAGGAGCGAGCGATACGAGAGGAAGAACCTTCGACACTCCGCACAAGATATCTCACCCCGCGCACGTTTAAGTTCTATCTCTTCGTCAGTAGACACCTTGCGAAAGTGTCGCCGCGAAACATTCAATGCAAAGCTCTTTGAAGTATCCACAGGCATGGTTTGCCCTGCGAGCCTCTCGTAGTAATATCCAGAAGCGATGACACCGCTTCCCGGGCATCAAGCTTCGTCAGAAAATCAACTTCACGTGACTCAAACGCGACACGTCCACGCTCTGCCACCTGAGTTGAACCAGTCACTTGTACACGCGGCGTTCGTCATCCTAGTATAACCTCTCTTAACCACACCATGAAACTCTCCTTTATTCTCTCCGTTTTTTCTGTTCTTCTGTTACCACCGCTGGTCGGTGGGGCAGCCACCAACACCACTCGAACAACAGTCACACCAGGTAGCTCACACTCCCTGCCAGACTCCTATCGCTTTGACCCTCGAGATGGTTGGGAATCCGTCATGGTTACGAATTTGCGATACAAGTACCGCCGTTCTTCCACCGCGTCAGGGTTTGTTGGGATGACCTCGGTGATAACTCGTGCCAGCAAAAACACCAGTAGTCACGGTGCACTCCGGCGTCCGTCGAGCATACATTCCCAGCATCCTTCTACGAAGAACGTCTTCAGGTCTATTGGAGAGTCTTTCGCCGAGTTTACAAAAGGACTCTTCGGCTTTGGCCAAGCCGAAGATGTTACCATCACATGGTTTGCGTTTGTTGAACCGCTCAATGATACTTGCCTAACTTCAGGGGATATTCAGGTATACCGGACACGATCTCTTAAACCCAAGTTGCTGGACTGAGCCGACGTGGTCCCCCACGGTACTGTACCGATGAACACCATTCCGTTTGTTGCCGATTGATAAATTTGCATGTAGGATGAATCCTTTGTGGCGGCCCTTACTTTGGATGGGTGGTCGCAAAAGCCTAAGTGCTTCAAATTCATCGAACGTGGGTAATATTCTCCGGTGAATTGTAAACCTGTTGACTTGTTTAGTCTGTAACAACCCCGCCAAATGCATATTTGTTAGAGTGGTGGACACCTGTGCTGGGTGCGCCGAGGGGTCCAAGCATGTTGACCTCACACAAGCTGCCTTCAAGGAGTTGGCACCGTTAGACAAGGGTGTCCTCAAGGTGCACATGCGCGAGGCGTCTGATCCTCTCAACTGGTAGGCGATGGCACCTCTAGAATCAAGCTAGTGACTAAAATTTGCCAGGAGTGAGGCCCTTTGGGGCCCCAAGGTTAACTGATTATGGTGTACTTCTAGATTTGTAGCCCACAAGTACGTAAAGAAATAAATTTCATCGGGTGCCGAGGACATCACACTTTGATGCTCACCCGTTTTCTCTTTTTACCCTCTGCAATCTTTTCGCGCACCTTCGATTCGTCAAAGGCCTCCTTCTCGAAAAAGAGTGCGGTTCTCTCGGCTTCATTCTTACGACGAAGGTAGTGCAACGCAGCTAAGTTATACCCAACCCTGTCTTTCTCGCGTCTCAGGGCATTCCTCAAGTGGAGTCTCATTGGAATCAATGTAGTTCGCATGATCCGATTGGCCACGATTTGGTGATGATGAGTCTTGAGGAGGAAGAATGTGATGTATGAGACGAGTGCGATATTCCAGCCCTGTCATTAACGTTGAGCCAATCTGAGAGCACCAAGGCATCCAGTGCTACGGAAGCTCGCCTTTTTAGCCCACATATCTAGGTATTGCATCAATGACAACACTTTGGTGAATGGAAGTACCAGTAAAGCGTCGTATAATGCAGCACGTGGAATCTTTTCAATGACCCTTAAGACATAGCCGTCCGGCTCTAAGTCTACTGCCGCTAAGATGGGATTGCGGGGGGGTGGTTGCAAGCCAGCTGCTTCCAGGGTGCCCGTTCGGGCCTTCTGCTCCTCGAAGTCCTGGAGAGCAGCTCGCTCGTTATCTGCAAGGTCAAGGGCTTCTATTATACGCTCCCCAGCCATAAGTGTTTCCATGGTTTGCTTGGTCACCGCAGCCGCTTCGGCAGAAGGCTCGCCTACGGTGTGGTTTCCTTGGGGCCCAGTTGTACCATCAGGTTGGTTCAGGGTCTGCGCTAGGTCGTTTTCGTAGAGTTGCTCTAATTCTCGCTCGCGTTCCTCTTCAAGAAAAAGCTGCAAGGGTATCAGCGAACGAAACAATAAGGAAACAAAGTACCGAACTGGTTCATCTAGCTTCTCCCAGATACGGATGGACTTGTCATGAGACCCGGTCACTACGAAGTTACCACAGTGGCTGACCGCCAGAGCCCAAATCTCGTTGTGATGTCCCTCGAGTTTCTGAATGTTTTCGAACTTCACTCGTATTCAGTATGCATAAGGGAAGACTCGGTATGGAGAGAACAACCTTGTCGCCATCCCAATATTTAAGCATTTTATCTTTACCCACTGTCCAGAAATAATGGGATTTTTTCTCGAATAGAACCTGCGTGATACTATCTTCATGGGCAAAGATTGATTTGTGGCAGTCCCCGAAATCAAGACCCCATATCTTGACGTTCTTGTCAGCTGAACAAGTTACGATCAGTCTGGAGTCGTCCGAGATATCCATAGATAAGACAGGTAACTAAGCGAAATTGGTATTGGATTGTTCAGCTCTGAATGTCTGAATATAAATAAAGAGGAACCTTGTGTCCATATAATGAAAGGAAGAACTTGAGGGTATCCTGGTAGAAGATCTTAACAGTCGAATCCAAAAGAGATACTGCCAGTAGTTTGCCATTCGGGCTGTATTTCAGTGACAGCACATCGTCAGACATCTTAAGGGTGCGAGTGTGCACCAGCATTAAGGACTTCTTGGGACGATTCTAAAGCGTGGTAATGTTAGCGTGATAGCCAGGCTCATAATAAACCGCAAGACCTCAGCCTGGCATATTTCCTCCTGTTCGAACTCCCAAAACTTGACCTCCTTATCAGCGCTACCACTGACAAGTGCTTTCCTATCCGGTCTGAGATGTATTGACCATACAGTCGAGGAATGTGCATTGACGGTATCAATAAGAGTGGAAGAGGGTACATCATATATCAAGATATCGCCTGACTTGGTGCCAACAGCGAGCTGTATAGAGCGTAAGGCAAACGACAGGCATCGTCGAGCAACAATACGAACGTGTCTATCACCTGGCAAGAAGGCGCTACAAACAGCATACCCACAATCCATAGTCCGGATGCATGCCGTTGTTTTTACGTTCCATAATTTCAATGTTCCTACAATAAGTGAGACGTGCGCCGGCCGGTTTACCGAATGCTTACCGTTAGACGCAGAGGCTAAAATCTGATCGTCAGAACTGAGACAAAGTGTCCGTACGTCCGTTCGATGTCCCGGAATATCGAGTGAATAAACTCGGGTAGCTTCGGGAACATCATCTTTTGATTTTTGCGGTGGTGGGATATCGTAAACTTCCAATGCATTCGACGCAAGGGCTAAAAGAATCTGTATATTATGTGAGCAAATGCCTCTCGCACGAGTAACCAACCGACCTGAACCCTTGCTTTGTTACCAGAGGCATCTTTGGTACCAAAGTCGAACGATCTGACTTTTCCGCTCGCTCGAATAATTAAGTAAGGAGTGAATAAGTCGACAATGCCAATTTCGGCTGCGGTAATTTCATCCTTGTCCGCCTTGTCAACAGGCCCTTCGTTGGATTTTTCTTCCTTTTCTCTCGCACGTTTGCGGCGCCTGGCTTGCTTCTTCCGCGCTTCGTCTTCCGTACGTATACGGAAAAGTTCGACAGACTTATCGTGTGACTGGACAGCAACATACGGCTGCGAGGGATGGAATAAAATTTGGGAAACGCGATGACGCGAGGAAAGGGGGAGGGTAGCGACCGCTTCGATCATCTTGCTGATCTAAAGACAGAGGTGAGTGTCTCGTAGACTCCTGTCATGCCATCCTGGACAATTATACCTGTCCAGATTCTGTCGTCTTTAAACCTGCTGCAACTATGTCGTAATCTATCTTCCATGCTTTTAAGTCCCCTTCTCCACTTCCGGTGAAGATGAGGTTCTCTTGGGGGCTGAGATCCATTGACCACACTTCTGAGCGATGTGCGACAATAGTCTGCGCACAATGTTGGGTAGAGAGATCCCATAACTTCAGTAACGTGTCTTTTGAAGTAGAAATGAGGAAGCCATCTGAAGACCCGGTGGATGTTGAGGGTGGGTCCGGGGGGGCCAAAAAGCGGATGCCAGTGACCTGATCACGGTGTCCCCGGAGCCTGAGGCGGGAAGTATAAGTGACAGCAGCAGGCGACAGAAATTCATGGTGGGTTACCGATAGAGGCCGACATCTGCAACAAGATCCCATATAATGACATCCGTGTCTTGCGAACCGGACGCAAGCCTTACACCTTGTGCATCGAACGCAAGCGCGGTTACGGCTTTTCGATGGCCATTGTATGTTGCACGAACAGACCCCTGTGTACTATCCCATAACCGCACGGAACCATCTCCATATCCGACGGCATACATATTTTGCTGAGGAGAGCGTTGAATGCATGTGACTTCGGCTCTGTGGCCAGTTTCATGCCACATCGCAAGCTATACTGATTGTGAGGATAATTGAAAAAGACAATAGCTGCGATGTGGACTACCATCTGTCCTTTCTTCATGTCCCAGACAAGGATATCTTCAAGGGCGGGAACGTATGCAAACTTGCCATCGTACACAGAGTTCGAGGAGACGCTGCAAATCAGACCAAAGGCCTGCGCAGTGGGTCAGAAAACAGCAGGAGACGACTCGGAAGTGGTACCTGTGTTGGCCCGTGCCGAAGATAGCTCTGGACCATGACCGACGTGTTTGAAAAGAGCTCATTGACCTGGCTCTCCCTATTAGGAAGTTGCCTTGGTAGACCTGAACTACCACGATCCACTTGACCATGATGTTGTACCAGACGGCCCCGGAAGCTGCAAAACGTTTCTTGACCTTCATCAATGCCTCGCCGACTCCGTTCCACGCTATCCAGAATGCCGCAGCGCGATTAGAAGCGGCTGGATTCCGAAAGGTTCGTCACACTCCCTCGGATTGCAATCGGTTCCGTCAATATCCTCAGGTCAGAGAGATCGACGACTGGGAGAAGAATATCGAGCCTCGGGGAAAGTACTACTTCACGCGGTAGCGATCGGTCTCCTTTTTTACCACTATTTCCGGCTCATCCTTGCACATCCAGAAACCAGACCTCCCTGCTTGCATTCACCATCCCTGCCAACTGGAAACCTGGCACGGGTGTTTCGATTGTGGCCACCCACGTGGACAGTCCTAACTTACGCGTGAGTTAAAATGGAGGATCGTCGACGGGTTGAAATTATCCCCTGTATCAGGTTCGTCCGATATCAAAGAAGACCAGTGTTGGATATCTCCAAGTTGGCGTTGAGACTTATGGCGGAGGAATTTGGCACTCGTGGTTTGACCGTGATTTGTCTTTGGCAGGGCGGGTTGTCGTCGCTCATCAAGATGGGTCTTTCCAGTCGAAACTCATCAAGGTCGATAGGCCCCTTCTCCGTATACCGACGTTAGCCATCCACCGTAAATATCCCTCGTGCATACGCATAAAATCACTCATCGCTCGATTTCAGTTGATCGAAGTCTCGATGCCGGGTTCAAGTTTAATCAGGAAACTGAGTTCGTTCCAATTGTCGGTCTAATCAAAGAGCAGCTGGACGCAGAGACCAAGAGTTCAAGCCCCTCCTTCGCTTCCAGCATCCAAGATAATCATCACCCAGCACTTTTGTCGGTCCTCGCCAGCGAACTTTCCGTCGCCCCAGAGGAGATCCACGACTTCGAATTGTACGAGTGCTGTGTTCTTGTTTTATGACCCTACCTGAAACCCTTTCTGCCAGGCACTTGTACGACACGCAGCCCTCTGTTTTGGGGGGCGTCGACAACGAGTTCATTTTTAGTCCCCGTTTGGACAATATGTTCTCATCGTACGTGGCCTGATGCTTTGGATGTAAATTGCTACCCTCATTCCAAGGTTTTGCGCGGTTGAAGCATTGGTGGGTCACGTCGAAAACCCTAGCTTCCTGAACCTTGGAGGCAACGTCAATTGCATCGCACTATTCAACCACGAGGAAATTGGCAGTGTGTCGACTACTGGCGCGGAGTCATCCCTGATCCCGTCTCTACTTGAGAGGCTCTCTCCAACGCCCGCTCTCCATTCCCAATCAATCGCTAGATCCTTCCTCGTGTCAGCGGACATGGGACATGCAGTCCATCCTAACTACACTTCCAAACATGAGGATAATCACAGGCCTCAAATAAACGGAGGGATAGTTGTCAAGACCAATGCAAAGCAACGCTATGCTTCTGACGCCGTTAGCACGTTCCTTTTCAAGAAGCTTGTTGAGCGCAAGGGCGGGAAAGTGCAAGAATTCGAGGCTCGCAATGATATGTACGTTGGTTCTCCTTGCAACTATTAGACATCGCTGAAACAACCACTTAGGCCTTGTGGATCCACTGTCGGTCCAATGCTCTCGAAACTCGGGGTTCGCACCGTGGATGTTGGCAACGCAATGTTGTCCATGCATTCCATAAGGGAGACGGGGGGCTCGCAGGATCTTCAACATGCCATCGATGCATTCAGTTCCCTATTCGATGGATTCGCGGAGCTTGACAAGGCACTTCAGCTCGATTGACAAAGTAATATGTAACACACGAAGTGCCCGTGTTGGTACGTAGTATACCAGATGTCGGGTCCAATGGGCACGACGTGAAATAAAGTCTGCTACTTCCTGGAGTCTTCTCCGGGTTCGGTATTTGACAACAGTCTCCGTTTCTTCGCGGTTCTGGAATAATGGGCAAGGATCCATTCTTTCTCTGCCTCCGTCTGCTCAATGGTACCTTGTCTTATTTCATACGCTGAAGGCTCTTATCAGCGAGTGTTCAAGACAACGACTACAATGCATACGTTTCATTTGAAACCGTGGTCCAACCTCGGCGAGCTGGACATCACCAGGAATCTTGACAAATACGTGATGTCTTTGGAGAAGTGAACCAGATAGTAGCTATAAGTTCTCAGCACATACCGGAACGAAATGAAATCGTCTTCATTTGCAAATGTCATGACGCGTTTGCTGTCTTCCTTGGGCACGGGAAATAAGAACTTGAGTACATCTCTTAGCCGCATTCCTAGCTTCGAGGTGAATTGTTCAAATATAAGGTGTGGGTACTGCTCCGATACGGTGGATGATTTGTAAGAGCCAATATCATGACGAAGGGCAACGTTGTGGAGTGTGAAATGAACGGTTGGACCATGGGGAAAGTGAGAAACAATCAATGCGTCTAAAATGAATGAATAGTCTCGTTGAAACGGCAGTGAAGCTGCTCACCTGGGATGCCCCGGTGTTCATGCAAAACGATAAGATCGGTTATGTCATTGGCACGACAGGCGTCTGCGAGTTCTTTTACGACGTAGTTTCCGCGATTTATTCGATGTGAGTTGGGAAAGACCAATCGCATTTCCTACGCAATCGATCGTACGGTCGCTGCACGAAATCAAACTGACTCGTACCTTTGCGAATTGAAGAAGCTTTGAACTTGGATCTCTCGAAGTGGTTATCATGATCTTTGGATCACTCACACCAGCACGAGAGTACTCATTATCGATATGTGTCGAGGGTTCTATATTTCAGTGAGGCGGTCGAGATCACAGAGTTATGGTGGCGATTACCTTCTTGCGCATCATCGAACGCGAGATCTTTCCCTATCCCCCTCGCGTCCTTTTGGAGTTCTGTTGGAAGGGGCTTTCCTGATGCAAGGGCATCCTTAAGCTGACGCTTGCGCTCGTATGTTTGGCGTTCTTGCGCCTCCAAAGATTTTTCGTATATGTACTGCCTGCGCTCGCGGGCTTGTCTCCTCAGCTAGGAAAGAAGTGAATCAGGCTCGATGCAGTGAACATGATCGCACACTCACCATGTTTCACACAAGGACGCCAAAGAAATCCTGCGACAAATTTGATGGTCACGTGATTTTATGTGGACAGGGGCACAGTGTTGTCCACACGATATATGAGCGTGTCCTATTGCTGACGTGGATGCCCAAGCGTGGTGGACAACAGGCCACAACAACGCGTCGCGTAATGTTGAAACCGGCCAAATACGCGCAACGCTTCAAACCACATAAAAACCAGGCTGCACCCGCACCGACCGTTCATCAGCAGTCCTCACTACTTGTATATTCTCTCCAATCTAACTATACTTTCAATGGCTACCACTCTCCCGGTCCCTCGTGTACCATCTCCCCTTCCTACCCCTAGCAAGAAGGTGCGGTCTGTCCATCCTTCTCGCGTTCGTTCTCACCTTTTCCTCAGGCCGCAGAAGCTATTGCGGCTTTCTCCTTTGACTCTCCTGCAAAGACCAAAGAGTCTCTTCTTGACGACAAGAAACGTTCCGTCTCTCCCGATACCGTGGGCGAGTCTGACGCCGAGGACGAACTTGCGGTTCTTCGTGCAAAGTTCGTCGGTGAAATAGACCTTCCCGAATGTAGGTCACTAGTCCTCACATAGCCTGCTTGTCACTCAGTCCTCTTACAGGCGAAGAGCCCCTCTTGAAAGAGTCCAGGCGCCGTTTCGTTCTGTTCCCTATACAGTACCATGAAGTACGTGTCGTTGATTTCTCTGTACGCAAGTACTCATGTATCATTAGATATGGCAAATGTACAAAAAAGCAGAAGCATCTTTCTGGACCGCCGAGGAAATGGACCTCTCGAAGGACATCCACGACTGGAACAACCGTCTAAATGACAATGAACGCCACTTCATCTCTCATGTACTCGCTTTCTTTGCCGCGTCAGACGGTATTGTCAACGAGAACCTGGTCGAGCGGTTCTCAAACGAGGTCCAGGCGGCCGAAGCGCGCTGTTTCTATGGTTTCCAGATAATGATGGAAAATATCCACTCCGAAACGTACTCTCTTCTCATCGACACTTATATCAAAGATCCCGCCCAGCGCGAGTATCTCTTCGATGCCATGGACACCATTCCCTGCGTCAAGCGCAAGGCCGACTGGGCCCTCCGATGGATTTCCGACCAACGTTCGACTTTCGCTGAGCGTTTGGTTGCCTTTGCCGCTGTCGAGGGTATCTTTTTCTCCGGATCGTTTGCATCGATCTTTTGGCTGAAGAAGCGTGGTCTAATGCCTGGTCTCACGTTCTCCAATGAGCTGATCAGTCGTGACGAAGGAATGCACACCGACTTTGCGTGCCTACTTTTTAGTCACCTTAAGCGGCGTCCCCATCCGCACGTTGTTCAACATATCATTACGGAGGCGGTCAAGATCGAGCAAGAGTTCTTAACCGGTGAGGTTCATTCGATCCAGACAATGCTTCCATACTGAGGTGCCTCGGTCATAGATGCTTTGCCGGTTGCGCTAATCGGAATGAATGCCAAGCTCATGTGTCAATATATTGAGTTTGTTGCTGACCGTTTGTTGGTTTCGTTGGGCAACGAGAAGGTGTACAACGTCACAAATCCGTTCGATTTCATGGACATGATTTCGCTGCAAGGCAAGACCAACTTCTTCGAGAAGCGAGTCTCCGACTACTCGAAAGCGAACGTGAATCACAACAACCAGAAGAGCGAAACGGTTGCCAGCAAGGTCTTGTGAGCAGTGCTTTAGTTGGCACTTTACTCCCTTGAGCTGACTACGGTAAACAGCTCGCTAGATGAAGACTTCTGATCTAGCATCTAGACTCTGTTTTATTTCGATCTGTATACCTTCCATCATGCCGCTACCCATACATCGCATTTCGTTTGTAGAGTTATCATCCTGTACCATCATGACATGCTGCTGATCATTTGCGACACCTTAATATCATCTTTCTACTGAGAATGCAGTGAGTGTACACTATGGTTACAATATTCGATATTCATCTACGACTTTGGCTTGTCATGTGCTTGTAGTTTGTGAGGGTCCAGTGAATCTCCATTGTTCCCAAGGATTTGACTTCATGACAAGTCTGAATACCTTTGCACCCCATGTGATGGCATAGTGTCCCAACACTAGGTTGAGTTCCTCGACTTCGTCAAGCAACTCGAGATGGGATATCCTGCATGCAAGAAGTGGTGAGACCAGATGGCATGTTCAGCCGCATAGTAAGGGACTCACCGCTCTAGCTCTGTGTGGTTGATGTATTTCTCGCGTACGTCACTCAACGTCAGCTCGCGAGAGAACGTGAACCCGTGTCGCATAAATCGATCACGCAAAGAATCGAGAGTAGGGTACGAGACGGCACCCGGCAAGGATACGTTCCTCGACTAGAATCACGGCTGAGGTAAAAGTAACGGGGAGAAGCGACGGAAATACCCGCAAGTTGTTCAGCATGACTTGACCAAAGGCATCTTCGAGGCCGAACATCTCGTACACGATTGCCCCCAGAACGCTGCTTTCCTCGGTGGAAGCGAAATGATTCACGAACCAGTCGATCAGGGCGGACGACGACTCCGGCGACATGTAAACCAACACGCATTCGAAGAGCAGGAGGGTAGGAAGTGACGGCGACAGCAATCCATCGAGCAAAGGCGCCAGGGATGTGGAAGGCGCATGGCGTAGATCGCACGGAAGTAAATGATACTTGCTCGAGTGGAGCCCGGTGCCGCCCATTGCTTGAGACATTTGAGACAACCTCCCGGTCTCGTCGTATCGGAAGAACTCACCGATCGTGATGGTTTCGGGTGGACCTAGAACGGCACTGAGTTGCTTGCTTTTATGAATGGCCATCGCTTTCTTTGCGGTGACATCTGGGAAATCGAGCTCCAGATACGATTTCAAGACGTCCGCGCGAGGTCCGGTCTACCGAGAATCAGTGTCATGAGTTGAAGTACGATCGAGAACGAGGCACGCACGCTAATGCGCCAGAATCTCGTGTCGCTCCCGGCTCCGAGACTCACAATTTGGCACACCGTGCCTTGTTGTTCACATAACTGGAGCCATTGCTCGACGAGCGTATCGATGGATTGGGAACGAACATAAGTTCCGATGTTGATCAAGGGGGGACGAGCGGGTTGAAACTGAGCGCGAGGAACGAGATGCGAAATGAACGGGTCCTCCACGTAACCCTTCTTCACCGCAGAGAGCCTTGCAAGAGCTGCGTCAATATCGGTTTGGCGAATGGCACTGTCAGCGTCCGCTGTGCCGCGCTCGCGACCGACAGGTCGAGATGGCGGAAACATGCGTAGTATCTATCAGGAATGTAAATGGTCGTGTCAAGCTGCTTCCTGGTGTAAGGAAACACATGATGCGAACGATCTCAACATATCGTCATTCAGCTTCACAATAGTATCTCGAGACTATCCCGAGGGAAAACATGTGACAAGTAGTCAAGATATGTGGGTAAAAGGGACCTGGTGCCAAATCCTTAATTTGCGGGCAGCCTTTCGAGTTTACTTGCAACACAATGGCCCAAGGCCGCCCATCAGTAACAACATACATTAATGTGGTCCAGGAAAAGATAAGCCCTCACTGACTTTAGAGTTCTCGCGCAGACCAGAGTTATGTCGCACTAGTGACGATACACGGAAAACCAGCTCATACAAATACCTTCACAAGAAGGGAGCACGTCAGAAACGCAAGCTAGTAAAACATGTATAGCAGAGGTCCATGTCAATGGTCCAGAAGGCGGCGGCGTGGATTGCATCGACATTGACACAACAAGGCACGGCAAGGGGATGGCTAACGATGCTTCTTCGTTTCTTCCGGCTTCTTTCTTTTGGTTTCTTCCAGATACTTTTGGTCTTCCAAGATGGAGATGACGATGTAGACTACAAGCACGACATTCGCGGCACAAACGGCAGTGATGGCGGCATAATTACGGTTGCCTGCAAGACATGCAGTGAGTGGAATTCAAGCAAGCCTGGTGCTGCGACGCCGCACCTCCCCAGAGGTACCAGAGTGAAATAAAATAGGAAGAGAGGGGCAGGACTGCAAGCGTGACCGCGAAGAGCAACAACTTGATGAGAGCTCCCCTAGCAAACACGTATGTTGTTAGAGGTAACCACATGAGATACAAGCACTCACCTCGATGCCGCTTGCGCCGCCGCGTCAGCAGTTATAGACTGGTTGCTCATAAGATCGAAGTAGACGGCGTAGAACCAGGGTGGCAGTGCTCTATGCGACTTGTTTAGAACCAACTGCCTCGGGCCGGTCTGGGAGTAAGTTCTGGTCCGGGTCCCATGCCTTGGTATGTTTCTCTTCACAGAGCAACCGAGTCTTCACATTGACTGACTCCCAGCCACCATGACTAGCATTCCTTCTGCCGTTGTATGGGGTTCGCCTACTGCCTGCAAACATGCGCTTCTGATTCATGGGTTGACCTCCTCATCGCATACATGGCATAGAGTCGCCTCCTCTTTGGCCGCTCATGGTATGCCTGTGCGCGCATCGCTTAGCCGGGGGGTGCTGAGCGCCAGCAGGGTTCATGGTCACAGCGCCTAACCTCATCGGTCATGGATTAAGACGGGCCTCAGAATACCATATGGATTCGATTGTTGAGGATCTGCGTTCATATCTGTCTGCAAGGAACTACGACTTGATCATAGGTCATTCACTTGGCGGCGTAACTACCATGTCCCTCTTCCCGCATTTGTCCCAGTTACACCCGACAGCCATTCTCCTTGTCGATCCTCCTTTACAGCAAGGAGCGGAGAAAATCGCAGTCAAGGACGCTATATTCTCTGCCTCATGCATAAATATCAAGGATGCAGGTGTCTATCTCGCCGAAAATCCTTTATGGTCAACAAAGGATGCCATCTACAGGGAGCTCGGTACCCATTTGGCGGACCCAGAGGCTGTCCATGGTATCTACAAGGTAATAGCTAGCCGATTTGCGGTCCCCTGTTGATTCGTTTATGTTCTTGGTGAACCTACAGCAAAATCAACCGTGGAACTTCCTTCATCGTTTTGAAAGGATATCTGCAAGATGGAAGGTTGCCGTCTTAATTGCAGATCCCGCAATTCAACAGACGTGCTTGATTGATGACCTCCAACCTTTTCCTCAGGTTCGAGTTGTCCATGTAGTCAACGCTGGACATTGGATCCAGTATGAGTTCCCCGAGGTTGTTGCGGAAGAGGCTTTGAAGACGGTCACGCAGCTGAAAACAACTTAGTACTCACCATAGTATCACTGGTGTTTGGTAGTAATGCGTGCCGTGTTGATCAAGGACGGAAAAGGTCCCACCGAGTACATGCCAGTGTTAATTTCCCGAATGCAGGTCGATTATGTACAAACGCACCGACAACGGTCCGGTGCAGTTCATAGTAGTAATAGCCACCTGCTACTATCACGTAGCCCATGTCCAACTCCACACCGTCCTCGCCAAGGTATGCGCAGCGGCACACAATACAAGAAGACAAGATATCAGAACAACCAAAGACATTCCCAGCTCGCTGGCTAAACGAGTTGCGACTTATGACGCGTTCTGAGTTCGATATACTGCTGTTCTCGACTACTCTCAAACTCCTTCTCTTCCCTTGCTAGTAAGTCTACATTACCTATGAAGGATTTTATTCTAAATGGTATGGTGAAGTCGTTCCACAGATTTTGAGGTGCACCGCAACTGGCTCGCAATCACCTATTCGCTGCCAATCTCCAAATGGTACTATGATGTATGCCATCCCCCACACAGACTTGTTATCATCCCCAATTAATCAATCTGACAGACAACGTCGCAATGGAGTAAGATGCCATGTTGACTGGTGTTCATGAAAACATTGATCCATGCTCTGCAGCACTTGACTACCCTCCATTCTTTGCTTATTTTGAAAAGCTCTTGTCGATTCCGGCATCGTTCGTCGATCACAAGATAGTAGACCTTCATAATCTGAACTATGACGCGTGGTCTGTTATTGCATACCAGCGAAGTACTGTTATGTTGTCTGAGATTGTTCTTGGAGCGGCATTACTCAGGTCTGTGGCTTGCAGACCCTTATAGATGATGCGCCAAGCTGATTCCGTGATTCAGATTCATTCGTGGAGCTGTTGATCCTTCGCGACAACGTGTGCTTTCTGCCTCCCTGTTTCTCCATCCAGGTTTCTTGATCATTGACCACATTCCTTTTCAATACAATGGCTTCCTGTTTGGAATTCTGCTTTGGTCGATTCTTATGGCACGCGAGGTGGGAAATTCCCGTACCTTGTTGGTGTACACGCTCAGGTTGTCTCGTTATAGGGAAGAATACTGGCAAGTGGCTTACTGTTCGCCGTGCTTCTCAACTTTAAGCATATCTACATGTACCTTGCGGTATGCCCTCTCGCTTTGATCTGTTCACTTCACTGATAATTCAACAGCCTGCCTATTTTGTCTATCTCTTGCGTTCGCATTGTATGTCCCCTTCCGGGGAGATTCTCCCGACAAAGTTCATTTCGCTGGCGAACACTGTGATTTTTGTTTTTGGAGCTTCACTTGGACCGTTCGTCTTGATGGGTCAACTGCCACAACTCCTGTCTCGTCTTTTCCCATTTACTCGTGGTTTAAATCATGCTTACTGGGCTCCGAATGCGTGGGCTTTGGTCACAGCATCGGATCGTGTACTTCTTCAGTGTATGTCTTTTTCCTTTCTTCTTTCCAGTGCTCATCTTGTCCTTTCAAAAGTGGCTAAGCATTTTGGTGCACATGATGTAATAAACCAACAAGGCGTGGTTTCTACTTCGCGCGGTCTTGTTGGTGACACGGCCTTCGCTGTCCTCCCAAACATTAAACCAATACATACATTCGCAATCACGATCGCTTTCCAAACGGTAGGCGACATGCGCGATGGAAGCTTTAGCTAATGTCCTTCAGATTTTTCTTGTCAAGTTATGGAAGAGGCCAAACTACCGGTCCTTCTTAACTGCGCTCACACTGTGTGGTTACTCTTCGTATATGTTTGGTTGGCATGTCCATGAAAAAGCCATTCTCCTTGTCCTGGTTCCTCTCAGGTAACGCCTGATTGATTCAGCCATTCTCGAAACTCATATCCCCAGTTTACTTGCGGGAGATGACTACACTCATTTCAAGACTTTTATGATAGCGAGTATTTCTGGGATATTTTCCCTGTTTCCTTTGCTATTCACACCTGGTGGTGAGTTTTTTTGGGGGGGTGATGGGTCATGATTGAGCCTCTAAATTCTTGCTCAGAAACATTGGTCAAGACGGTTTACTCTCTCATCTGGGGTGTCATGGTGCTCCGTCCGTTGCACAAACAAGTTTACGAGTGAGCTAATCCGTGTTATTGCTTATGGACTCTTCTCAAACCCCTCTAGATTCCCGGCTTCGTTACCCTGGGTTATACTGGAGCAGTCGGAGAATGCATACTTGCTAGGATTCGCTCCGTTACTTGCCCTCACTCTCGTTTTTCCGTTGGTATTTGGTGAAAATTCCCAGGTTGAGTTTCTTCCACTGATGGCGACGAGTGTGTATTGTGCATTGGGTCTAATGTGGGCATTCATCCGGTTGGGTACGATATACCTAAGACAACAGTAGTACCCATTCCATCTAGACAAGTATCGGTCATGACACAAGCCATATTTATTGCTCTACCGTTTCGAGATATGGACAACTGCATAAGACTATTAGCGAATCCCAAGTAGAATCACGTTGACACGTTGACTTGCCGTCCTCGTCTTCCAAAACGTGGTCCAGGCCGACTTTCTGCCCTCGCGCGTGCTTTGCACTTGATCCCCACACTATGGCGCTGCGGACAGTTCAGTAGGTTGAGAAGCAGAGACCACAATCAAGTACTTACTATTTCATCTGCTTCGCTATCTCCTTGTGGATGGCATTGCAAAAATCCTCGATTGTGCATCTGCCCCGACGCAAGACAACTGGAGTGGAATAATCCGGGGCCTGCCCACGTGGCTTCGTATAGACACGAACCAGCTCCAGTGCATCCCACATCTTTTCGATCAACTCGTCGATATTCATCCACTCCTTGGATGATATTGGTACGCTGTTTGGAATCTTGTATCTGCGGAGTATTAAGTGCTTGTCGAACGAGGAAGTCAACGCGGGTCATTTACAGAAGGTCAAGTTCCTCTATCGAAATGGCATCTATCTGGCGGGAGACCGTGAGGGATGCGATGAATCTGGAAGGCACCGCCCCTTACTTTGTTGAGCACCTGCAAGGTTGGGTCAACACAGACTCAATCTACATCGACGAGAACCTACGTATACGGCAGGTATGTAAACTCTAGTGGGCGGTGAGCTGCTGCAAGCGAAGCGAGGTGGAAAACTTGCCTGTTGCCTTCAATCACATCCACCAGGTCATCAGAAGTGCAATTTAATTCCCGTATGGTAACGTCCGCGTTGCTGAGTTTGTACTCGCTGAGCACAGCTTTGATTTCGTCGTGATCAATGCTCGTGAGAGGCACAGTATTTGTGATGGCAATTCCACCCTTATCCTTCTTGCGAACTATGATCGCTGGTGGTTTCTTGTTGAGTCGTATACCAAACCCTTCTAGTTCCTCTTCAATGATCTTCTTGTCCCCGAGCGGCTTGAGAACGTCTAGCACGATGAAGATAAGGTTGCATGTGCGAGCAACTGCGCAAGAAATGAGTTTTCCACGTCGTCATCCAGCACACTGCATGATTGCATACCGGCAATAACTAAGGCAGATCCTCCATCAAAGTGTGAACGTAAATAAGACTAGATCTACTTGCCCTGGCGACCTCTACCACGACCGTCGTTTGCCCCCTCGATAATACCGGCTAAGAAATGTTCAGAGTAAGCTTTTTGGATCATATAGATCACTCACGCAGATCCAATATCTGTATTGGAGCACCGTGCACTTTGAGTGTTCCAGGTACAGTAGTAAGCGTAGTAAAGTCGATCTCAGATACTTCTGAATGGGTTCCCGTGAGCTTCGACATGAGTGTAGACTTTAAAAAGGTCAGGTATAGATCTAATAAAATCCACATTCAGACCTTTCCGACTGACGGGAAACCGACGAAGCCGACGGATGCGACACCGGTCCGAGCTACATCGAACCCGATGCCGCCGCCGCCGCCACCACCACCAGACGGTGATATCAACTCTCGCCTAAGTTTTGCAAGCTTTGCCTTTAGCTGACCAAGATGATAGCTCGTGGCCTTGTTCTTTTGCGCTAAGCGGTCGAAGATCAAGTTTGGCAAATGGAGCAGACAAGTAGCGGTGGACGAACATACTTCTGGCCTGCGGGCTGGGGTGAATGATGCAATGGGTGTAAGATGTTCGTTGATATTACCATCTCATCCTCGATTTCCTTGTTACGATCAATATATATGCGTTATGACGAACTGCACCCGTAGAGAAGAGCGACGTACCTTGATTTTCTGGACGGTTGTCATCGTTGCAGAAGGAAATGGACTTTGACTGATTAGGTCATCGAGGCGGTCTCTGTTCCCTCGATATACCACACGCACGCCTTCCCTTCCTTTTTGTCCCGCCCTTACAGCACAGCGTGCTCAGCCACCAGTCGGTTCTCTCGTTCTTCCTCGCTCCCTCCCGCGCGCCCAGCCCCGTTCTGCATGCGACTGCGTCGCACGCGCCCACAAACGATCCTTACCCGACAACTTGCTCGCCGCTCGTGATCGCTCCTTGATCGACTACACCGACCCCGTACCATGTTTTCAGGCCCTGCATGGAAACGAGAGATCGTTCCCGACCACAAGGTGCGGCATGGCGTGTTTCTCCGAATTCAAGACTGAATACGAGTCTTGCAGTTCGACTTCATTGACACCCGCGAATTCACAGATAATGGATTCTTCATGCGGTTAAAGTGAGTGTCCCACACTCGCGCGGGTTGTCTTTTCGTCCCCCTCCGTCACACGACTCGATGTCTGACCACCTACGCTAGGTACCTGTGGCTTTACATCATTATTCTCAAGTCATTTCTTGTTTACATCTCTGATATTTTCTCCGCCACTACCATGTTGACCACCTCGACGTGGTCAAATCAAATCTTCAATGATTGTCAAAATCAACAAGGTTGTTTCTACATTCCCTTTAATATTGGAAAGTGGCTCTTCGTGGGATGTATCATCTTTGGTTTTCTTTTGGTAAGTATCCGGGTTCGGTGCAGTCTTCCACTCTCTCATCTTCACAGTTGGCATATGAGGCTCGCAAATCAAAAAAGATCATAGCCAGTCGAGACATTTCATATGCCTTTACGAACGTGATGGCGAACCACTATTACTCGCTCCGTATGTTTAACGTTGGCAAACATTATCTGTCATTCCACTCACCTTGTCGCAGGATCGTACGACCACTTCTGCTTCTTTGACCACATCAGCAATTCGACCAAAAAGAAGGATGATTTTGCTTTCTTCATCTTCTTTACCTTTAAGAGTAAGTTGTTTGGGTCCTACTCCATCTTGTGACTACTGACGTCCTGGCGCAGGCTGGAAGCGGTTGCTTCTGTCCGACGGTCCTCGACAGACAATCAACGCCCTGACCCTCTATAGTATTTACCTTGCCAAGAAAAACGATGGTCCGTGGTATGACGTGTCGAAGTACTTCGCTCGAAACAGCCTCTCGACGTCTGCCCTGACGGTTTCAACGTTCTTCACGTTTGTTATATTTGCCGGCTCGCTTCTCTTGCTAATTGTCGCCGGCATCTGCTACATTCCCCTCCTTTGCTACATTCAGGGGAATCTAAAGGTGAGCATAACTCGCTCCTTGGACCGACAGACTTTGGTTTAACTCTTGCCAGGAATACGTCTGCCACAAAGTTGATAAAGTGAATCTTTTACCATATTCATTCTGCTTGTGACTGACCAGTTTTAGCGCATCGCCGAGGTTATTAAACGCCGGAATAAGGAGCGATTGGCCAAGGCTGCAGCGCTTGCCAAGAAAGAGGCCATGGGTGACTTTTCTCACCTCAAGAACAAGAAGGGCGAGATGATAGCAAAGCCGTTACCACAACCCACACTTCCGAACCTTTCCGTCGACGACGACGACGATGCTACGTCTGTACTCAAGCGGGTACCGTCCCCGAATCCTTACGCCCAGGATTATCGCTATGCGTCTGATAACAAGAGCGTAGCACCGAGCTATCACACAAATCCCTTAGGAGTCGACTACTCCGATTACCCCCCCATGCCGGGCTACAACGGGGGGTACCCTCACCAGGCACCAGGCGCATATGGACAATACAATTCTTCCGCAGGTACCTTCGATGACCAGCCGACCCAACATTACGCGTACGACGATGACTATAGCAGCCAAGTCAATCTCCCTGCCGCTGCAGCTCCTATCTCTTACCAGCAAACGGGAACATATGGTCGTGCGGCGATGCCAGAGAACTACATTGCCGGCACCTATGAAGTGTATCAAGGCAGGACAACCCCTGCAATACGGCCACCAAGCGATGGTGCGGTAGGAGTTGCTCGTGATGTGCAGGACTATCCGAGCCACTATGCACAACCAGCATACGCCCATGACTACGCATCTTACGGGGATCCATACCGTCAGTACCAGAGGCACGAGGAACACGGTTCACATGAGTATGGACAAGCTATGTAGTCTAGCGTTGAGAGGTGAATGTTGTGTTTGTTTCTTTTGTGTTTTATCTACTCGATTTGACATCTGCATGCAACCGTAAGCCTCGCCCTCACATGGATCTGATTCGGCGGGCAGTTCTTCCTTCGATTTATGAACGGGTCACTACATTTCTGAAGTAGACAAGATGCGCTGGAGCCCCTTCTCGTAATCACATCTCCTTGATAAGACCTTCGCGTCTCCGATGCCCATTGCTTCCATCCGGAGAGTGTCCTTTCTCGTTCAATGGTTTCGCGTGCACGGCGACGAACAAAGGTCTGCATGGTGCCGTGTCCTGCTTTGAGAATCCCGCCCCGCACGAATCGCTAATAGATAAGTAAGGCTTAATGCCTCGCAGTTTGACGTCGATGCAGCATTCCACCAGGTAACCTTTCAAATTCCACGAAGTCGAACATCCACAAATCCTTGTGCATACAAGAACAGCTATGAGCGCATTCCCAAACCAAAAATCGGACATTAGTCGTCACACCATAGTAGGCTGTCGGGACCCGCATTTGCGCTCTTGTCTATCATTTGCGTTTCGCTTCCAATTCCCGGACGCTCTGGTCAGGACGAACACTCCAAACTTGTGAGTCAGCGTGGCACTAGTTCTGCGAAACCTCAAGTCTTCCTATCACAGAGCAAGGGTATTATGTGGATGACACCGCAGACAAGACACCACAGCCCATCTGCCATTTGGTGCTTTCTTGTCCCTTTATCTGCCTTTCCATTGCTAGTTTATTCGCCTACACCTCTGTTCTAGCGATTTCTTTTTATTCGAGCCCGCAAGCGAACGAGGGCAAGTTATCATGTCTCTGACGACACACGTCTGACGGCAAATGGGTCACGCGCAAGCACATTTCTATGATGGTTCGTGTTTTCATCTTCTCAAGGAAATTATTTTGATTGGATGAAATGTCTCACATCCAAGTGCTAAGCGGGGAAAGCGAAGCCATCTCCAGCGTGCCGATCAGAGTACGTCGTTCTATTACTCCGAGGACGCCAGATATTCTATCTCCTCGGCGGTCTAGCTATTCTGGTCTACCTGGTTGACCTTCTTTTGTTCGCAGACTCCCCCCGGATGATGGAGTGGCGTATACTGCCCGAGGATGGGCGCTGACCGCGACCAGGGTGGTGGTAGGTGGCACAAGTGACTC
The DNA here is from genome assembly GCA_038094355.1 of Afroboletus lepidellus. Lineage (NCBI taxonomy): Eukaryota > Fungi > Basidiomycota > Agaricomycetes > Boletales > Boletaceae > Afroboletus > Afroboletus lepidellus. Next base: position 4,385 of record JBBPUA010000002.1, on the reverse strand, counting down.
TAGAAAGATTAAATGATGGAAGCGTTATTGAACCCGTGTATGTCCTAATGGTAATCATGTCTGCCTATCATGTACTCGTTGAACGAGCGACTCCAATGGGCTGACCAACTGCGAATGTTCCTTTTGGTTTAGATGGCTACGCCGGCTTAACCTGCTGGCGTCGGGCGGCGGACTGCATCATCCTCAGAAACCTTATTGCAAGTGTCCCGATGTTCGTACCCGAAGGACGGTATCCTTACATATCTCGGCGTAAATCGGGACAAAACCAGCATATGCAATTCTGATCAGTCGGAGTGATTTTCCTTGGCGCCTTGTAGAAGGCGGCGCTTATTACTTATTCCTGTAGCCTAGGTAGCATAAGTGTGTTGTTCGCAATTTCAGAAAAAGGGCCGTGAACGGTCAGACTAGAAATCCTTGGGTGTCATCGTAGCCTGACGGGTGGCTTTTGAAGTCCGCACAGATGGTGGCGTGCTTCAAACTACATAGAGACAATGGGATCGACAGTTTGCAGCTGACGTCCTGACAGTCATCCACGTGTACGATGCAGTGAGCACACGAACGTGAGCTTGGGTGTGCATGATGCACCGGGATTCCCTCTTTCATATATAATCATATGCATGATGCCCAGACGATATCAAAAGTGGGCATCCGAAGTGAAAGGAATGCATTCTTCATACACTATGAAATCCCTACCTACATCTGAATCGTCGGAAGAGGATTGGTATGCAGAATTGATAAATACACCGTCCCTGCAACGTCCCTAGTGGGTCTGGAATGGACAATGCGCATGTAATAATAGTTGCGCATGTCATAATAATTACTGTAGCGTGATCTAGCGGAAAAGCTTCCCCCAAATGACGAATGCAATCAGCAAGACAAGCAAGACAATGATGGCGGCAGTCACTACGCGCTGCTGATACATCCTAGTTTGAAGAGTCGGCAAGGAGGTGAATTGACAAAACTCGACCTACCGTCGGATCATCTTTTTCAGCGTCCCCGACGCGCGGTCTATGGCCGAGTCTGCGGTCCGTAGCTGGGTGATGTGAGTTGCTCGCCCAGAGCTCTCAAGAAACATGACATACGGTATCTCTCGCGTTCTCGATTTGCTCTCGCTGAGCACGGAGGCCCAGCAGGATCTCAGCACCCTGGTCCTCGGTCTCTAAGGCAATCCGCTGGGACTCTTGCAATCGCCTCGTTCCGTCTTCCAACGTTGCAGTGCCGGCCAACAGCCTCGCTCTGTCGCTCGTTGCGCCATAAGGTTCGTCCGAGGTCGGAGTGCCGACTCTCCCAGGTGATGCGAGCAAGTCCGCGCGGGAGAATTGTGCGTGCAGGTCTTTGGACGCCTTTTTGTGCCTGGTCAAATCGGCTTTCGCGTTTCTGAGGCGAGCCTGATATTGAGGGCGGAGAGACTGCGGTATCCCCTGGATTTCAATCTCCATTTGCGAGATCTGGACACATGTTAGATGGCAAAGGACACAACGAAGACAACGCATGCCATTTCATCGGCCTCGTCGAGTTCCATCTCTACTCGTCTGAGAGCCGCTCTTCTCTGTTCTGCTCGGATGCATATGAGTGAGACTTGGAGGCATGTATGGAGTGTCCTCACCTCCGCGCTCGTCCTTGCCATCCCCTTCGAGCCTGGACCGCACACTGTCAAGTATCTGACGAAAGTCTTGGTCATACGTATCGAAAAGTGTGGTTGGTGAATTGTCCATGGTGGAGGCGCGAGGCAAGGGAGACTGGTTGCTGCGGCCAATATCCCACCAAAAGAGGCAGGCGAAGAGTCACACAGCTTGGTCAAACTACGGTCATGCCCTCGAGTACACCGTCCGTATCATTATGACAGTCCTGGCGCGCAACTTCACGCTGACAAGGTCGATTGGCAGGGTGTCTTTATATCTCGACCCGCAAATACGGGATTGGGTCCTGTTCCCAATCACCCTCGTCATGGTATGCCCAACATAGCCCACGGTCTCGTCGCTGACCACGTCCAAGATCCTTGTTGGCGTGCTGCGACATTATGTCGTAGTTTTACTCCAGTCGACACCCAAGAAACTGTCTCGCGCGGCGCTGCGTGAACAGTATGTCCTTTTGCCATCTTTTCACTGACGTGCATCCGAAGTACCGCATCCATCCAGACGGGCTCTCGCACGATCTCAGATACTCCGCGCCACGTCGGCAAAGTCGCCCATACCACCTCTGTACTACAAGACGATATCTCAGAACCTTTGCGAGGCGTTCAAGGCCGGCACGTATCTCAAGGACGGTCCACCCAAGGGCGACTCGCCCTCATCTGCATCGAACCCTTTCTCGGACCCGGCTGCCATGGACGGGATGATGGCCGGCATGAAGACGCAGATGGTGATGATGGTGCCACAAATGGTCATCATGGGCTGGATCAACTTTTTCTTCCAGGGATTCGTCCTAAGTGCGTCACTGTTGACGTGACGTTGCAATTACTCAGACCCTCCAGTCAAACTGCCTTTCCCACTGACGCTGGGGTTCAAGTCGATGCTTCAGCGTGGTATCGAGACGCCCGATATGGACGTGCGGTGGGTGTCCTCGCTGTCGTGGTACTTCCTCAACTTTTTCGGCCTGAACGGGTTGTACCGTCTTATTCTTGGAGGAGATAACTGTGCGTGATGTCCCGTCAGTCCAGATTCTTGATGCTGATGAGCGGGTGTCCGTTTGGTAGCCGCTGATGCTACGCGTGACATGACGATGTCGCCATTTGCGGCGATGGGAACTGCCCAGGCCGGGCAACCACAGGATTACGCCAAGTTATTCAAGGCGGAACGGGACAACTTGGAGTTTGCGGAGGGGCTGTACGCGTGGACAGGGGATGATATGGACACCAAGATCCTTGGCAAATATGGAAAGCTCGCACCCAATAGAACGTAGCGCCCGTAGATTAAAGTGGCAGCATCTAGGCCAACGCAGTCATCGTTACATGATCGAAGAAGTACACATCTGGGGGATCGTTATCCAAGGTAACCAAGGTTGGCGATCTATTTCGTCGCGACGGGGCAGATTAGAGGGAGATAGAGTGCTTCGTGAGCGTTTATGCGATAAGGTACGATGGAGGGGAATTCGCGGGTGAACCTATACTAGGCCATCATAGAGAGAGAGGGCCTGGTTTGGAACAGATCACGCGGATGAGTCGGAGGAAGTACCACCGGCGCGGGCCAGACCTACCTGGACGATGGTGGGGTCCTGCTTACTGCCCTCGACAAATTCATCATATGTGAGCTTTGCGTCCTTGTCGCGGTCCATATTCCTAAAGATCTTGTCCACCCGCTGGGAAGGCAGGGTCAGATGGGTGTGGGAGCGGAGTGGACACGGAGGGACCTTTTCGGGGGTGTCTTCGTCAGCGGGGAGCTTGACCATCTGACCGGTCATCTTGTAGATGGCAGCGACGATCTGGAGCATCTCGTCGTAGGTGATGAAGCCGTCCTTGTCTATGTCATAGAGCTGGAATGCCCCTGTGACGGGATGAGATGGGGAGAGGTGGGGGAAGGAGACGTACACTTGAGCTTCTCGTCCAAGCGGCCACGACTCGTTACGCTGAGGGCACAGATGAACTCTTTAAAGTCGATCGTACCGTTCTTGTTCTCGTCAAAGACGTTGAATACATAGTCTGCGAACTCGCCGGGGTCACCAAAGGGGAAGAACTGCTTGTATATGCGACCGAACTCGGATCGGTCGAGCTGGCCGGATGGACAGTCCCTGAGGAAGCCCTTGTACCTGGAGGGGTGTGAGCGAGGGCGGTTTGGAGTGGGGAGACGAGACCATTGCTGTAGCTCCTTCTTGTCGACTGGTGATGCGGTGAGTGTCTGGTGCGATGTGGAGGTGGGCGTGCCTACAGTAGGTGTTCTTCTGGAGATCTGCGAGCTGTTCTGGGGAAAGTTTTGACTGGGACTTGCCCATGGTCGCTGATGGGAGATGGGGTAGGAGGAGGGGCCCTTATTTAGTATGGTATAAGAACGGTCGCGGGTCGCCTGCTCCTGGACCGATATCGCGATGTGCTACCCGTACAACGCCCCCACCGACATCGCCAGCGTGCCGTGTCCGATGTGCAAGGTCTTCAAGCCGAGTGCTGCCCGGTACACCACCCCGCCCCGTCCCCCGCCCCGCCCTGCTCACCGTCCCACAGCTGCCCCCATCTCCGCGACGTCTGCTACAACAGGGCCAACCACCCCCGCATCGACGTCGTCCACCTCAAGAACGCAGAGGGTGAGCACCCACGCCCCGCGACCTGCACCCCGTTCACCCGTCCACAGTAAAGTCCTTCAACGGCTGCGGCTACTGCAAGGTCTGTCTGCTCCTGCCCCGATCCCCCCCGTCCTCACCCCGTCACCGCAGTGGGCACGCTCCAACCCGAAACT
>JBBPUA010000001.1:157288-182893 GCA_038094355.1 Afroboletus lepidellus | reverse complement strand
ACGTCTCCTGTGGCACCTGTGAGACACGACGCGCGCGGAGCAGAGTACAACTCACTATCATTCCTACGTATCGTACAAGGTGTGGACGTCTCCAGGTGATCCTGCGTCCTGATCCCTCGACCAACGGGAGGAACATCAGCAAAGACTGTTTTTGAGACGACCTGCCATTCGTCTTCGACGTTTGTCTGGACCATCCATCCGTGTCGTTTCCAGGATAAACAGTAATTTGGACGTCGTTGGGTTTGTTGTGCGAATGCGCGTCGCGTTCGTTTTTGTATGACCCGGGAATTGCCGGCCTTGACCCAAAAAATCTGCGAGTCATCATTTGTTGCTGGGATGGCCATGTCCCGTTCGACGTTTGGGACGCTCCTCAAGCAGTCCAAGTTTTCCTCCTTCGACCCCCGCATCAGCCAGGTCTACACCACCCACGGCGGTGATGCCCACCGTGGTCACTGGGGCTTCAAACGCCCACTCCCTCTCCGTCGCCGCGGTGCCTACATCACCGTGAGGAACGTCGACACCCCGGAGTACCAGACGGATTGGAACTCGGCAGAACCACAGGCACTGTGGGCCAAGAATTGGGACGAACTCAAATTGACGGCCGACACCAACAAGGAGCATTACTTTGCGGAGGAGCACATCGTCAGTTCCGACTACGTCCCCCAATCACAGAACCCAGAGCAATTGCGACTACCTTACATCCCCAACCTCGAAGTCATGACGCGCAAAGAGTTTGCAGACTATCTCAACAAGATACGCGCTTGTCGTGATGCTTTCATCAAGCAGCGAACCGCTCGCGAGCAACTCGACGCCGCGACGTCCTACCAGCTCAGCAACCTGAGCAAGCCACACACCCCATGGCACGATCGTGTCGCCGCTCAGTTCTCGACACGCCGCCGATCCAACCCGCGCAGCAGGGAGATCGAGCACATGCCACATTCCTCCGGTGGCCTCAGCTATGCCAAATATTCACCGCTTCAGACATTCTTGATGACCAAGGAACGCAAGGGTCGGTTGGCGGATGATGCCACGTACATGAAGTACATAGCATCGTTTGCGGGGATGGCGGGTATCGTGCAGAGGAAAAACGCTGGGGTGACACGGCCAGTAGTCTGGGATGATCCCAGGCGCACCGGAGAGGTCATGATCAGGCCACAAAAGGCGGTCGTCAAGCAGTGGCCCATCGTCGTGGGGGAGAGGCAAGGGTTGAAAGCAGCGAGAATGGATTTGGATCTCAAGGTCTGCGACAAGCAATCGCACTCCCGGAGCAACCCGCACTGGCCTGGGTCTCCCGAGTACATTACAGCAGAGCCGCCGCGTAGCGTTGAGGAGATGACGACCCATCTGGCGGTGACCAGGGCGAGTACGAAGAAGAGGAAGGCGCCTCCGAACACGCTGACGCTACTCGAGTCGGCCATGGCGAAAGCCACTCCTCCGTCATAGAATTAGTCTTGTATTGCCGTGACAATATCGCGTGACATAACGTCATAACGTGACTGATTAACGCGTCGTCGACACCCTTGTTTGTTTCCCACCACCTGTCTTGCTGGCTGCTACCAACGACGACGACCGCAGACGATGCCGCGCGAGTCCACAGGTCGCAGAAAGTCCTCTCTGGGGACACGCAGAGGTCCTCCGAGGCAACACATTCCCTTTCGCGCCGACGATCTCGCTCGTGGCAAGAAAACCGGCATGGCAGTCGCCTACGTGGATAGGAACTCGGACGAGTTCGAACCCTTTGAGCAGGTCATAAAGCAAGCAGACGACCGAACACCCCCGCGCATAAAGTCCAGGAAGAAGCGCATTTCCTTTGCTCCTGTCGAGGAAATCGATGAAGATGGTGAAATGTCCATGGAGTTAGCCGAGAGTGAGCAGCCAGCAGCAGATCAACGTATGTATCATGCTCACGACTTGCAGGCGTTCAGGGAAGTCCGCTGATGTATTTCACAAACGCGAGCACCGCATACGCACTCGATAGCTCACGGCGACCCATCCTTTCCCGTCCTATTACTCGGTCCGAAGTTGACTACGATCAAATTCCATCTCCAAGGTCGCACTTGTCCGAGAGACCATCGACGACCAACGGGCGAGTTCCATCTGCTCTCTCAAAGTCGTATGTTCCCCGTGAGCCAACACCGGACCCCGACTTTGACCATGCAAACCAGAGCGCATTGGACGACTTTGAACTCCCGCAACCGGAGGATGGCCCTCCGATATCACCGACACCTGAAACTAGCCCAGAAGATGCGGGAGATATCGAAGAGGTCGAAGGAGTGAAAGAGGTCGAAGAAGCAGCTGTGGCACAGTCCAAGAAGGTTGACAAGGGCAAGCAGAGAGCAGATCCGGCGGAAGAGGACGAGCCATCAAATACAGATGTGGCGAACGGGGTAGAGGATGACATTGCGCAGGGTCTCGAAGAGGTCGAGAATGCGCGGGACGAGGAAGTCAATGCACCCCCTGCGAAGAAACCGAGGAAAGAGCCAGCCAAACCGAAAAAGCCAGAGAAGCGCGTTATCAAACCCACTGTCGAGCGTACGTATTGCGAGACTGGTGTCTTGTTCTTGACTCAAACAGCTGCAGGTTCCCTTACTCCAGAAGGGGTGCGACGCGGAAGTCGTCACCGCTACAAGCCACTAGAGTGGTGGCGGCAGGAGAAAGTCATCTATGGCGGGCGGCGTGATTCTGACTTGGTTCTCGTTCCTCAGATCAAGGAAATTATCCGCATTCCTCACGAGCCAGTCAAGCCTCTTGGCAAAGCGGGCAAGCGCAAGCGTGGAGCGGTCGCCCGAGGTAAGAGCAAAGGAAGGGACACGCCATTCGACCCAGAGGAGGGATGGGACGAAAACACGCCTACGAATGCGACCGTCATCGACTATAACACGCAAGAGGAGGTTTCACGACGTAAGGATTGCATCGAAGCTGACCATGATTGATACCTAAATCAAAGACTTATAGGTGTTGCCTTCTTGAATAGGATGATCGAACCGAAAGCGGCCGCGAATAGCAACTGGTTCTTCCAAAAGATCTTTGGGGAGGGCGAGTTCATCGCAGCCGGTCAAATGCATATACCTCCCAAGTCCCAGAAACCGAGCAAGTCGACCAAGGACAACACCTACGTGCGTGGAAGCTTCTCCTTGTTCAGCCTTTGTGTTCCCCAACTCGCCCGTAGGTGTTTTACGTGATTCAAGGTGCCGTCTCTGTCTTCATCCACGAAACGAGTTTCATTATCACCACCGGCGGGATGTTCCTCGTTCCCAGAGGTTCGCCCCTTGCTCAGCCTTCGAGTCATCTGTGTAAATAACGCTGACGCTAGGAAACACGTACTACATCGAGAACATCGCGGAGAGGGACGCAAAGCTGTTCTTCACTCAGGCGCGTATGCTGCCGGCAGATGGCGCCGCACAGGCGCAGCATACGGCTCAGTCAGCACCACCTTCGTCACAGCGGAGAGCTATCTCCGAGGATATTTCCGCTGCTCCGAAGAAAGGCACACGCAAAGCGTGACGACAGCCATGGCTCCGTAAGATGGTCTCGCTCTCCCGCTTACTCTATTGCATTTACGTGTCATCGTTCATGGCAGCAGTTCATAAGCCCAGTAGTATTCATATTCACCCATACAACAAATCTGTCTACGTAGCACTTGGATTCATAACGATTAGTAAACATAGTTGGTGCATAATGTGCATGACAACAATCCGACCAATAAGCAGGCACTTTGCGAGGATTGCCAATGGGGAGCTATCTTGCCGTCCAGAGGAAAGTACCGAGAACGCGGTTGATGGTGACAATTAGGTTGACTGTCAATGATACGATGGGCCACGAAATGAACCTTCGTAGAAGGGACGCATGCCCACGTCTGGCCAGAGGTGAAAACGGGCCACGCAAGTTGCTCAGACCCATCCAGCAACGCCGGATCCAAAATGGTTGTCAGCACCGCAACGACGTTCAGAACACAGTGACACCGGACTGGGTCCCAGTGTATTGGCTCTTCATATCATCCACGTCCGTGACACCATCCTGACTCTTGTAGTCATAACCGCTCATGCTTCCCATGTCGGTTCCGGCTGCCGAAGAGAACGAGCCACGCCTACGAAGACGATCTGACTGGGAGTAGGCCAGCGATCCGCCCAAGCTGCCACCGCCGATACTAGCATTGCTTGGTGGGCCAGCATCCTGGGAAATGATGGAACTGGCGTAGCTTCCGTATGCGCTTCGTTTACCTACACCCCCAGGCCCACGAGGTACACCAGGAGGGAAACCTCCGGTGGCCGCGAACATTGGGAGACCGGATGAGTAAGTCGCCTGAGAACGCAGGGACTGCACGTCGGAAGGGATGTACGCGAGTGGGTCATGAGTGCGGTAGAAGTTGGCGTCGAAGCGGCTCGGGGTGCCGGAACGCCCAGCGCCGCTGCTAGGCAAGTATTCGCGCGCATTGGTCTCGTGTCGGCGGAACGAATCCATCTTGAGAGTGCGGCGAGGCTTGCTAAACTGGATCATACTTGGTTGGAGGTTGTTGAGCGGTCCTTCGACCAGACAGTTCTTCTCCTTGTAATGAGTAAGTAGGTAATGCCAAAGTGGATGCTGTGTGCATTGAGCGTTGTGCACATTTATGACTTATTGCGAGGAGCCTACCTTGCTCAAAACTTTGGGATTCCCGAGAATCACGATGCCGTACTTGGCGCGGGTCAGAGCGACATTGAGTCGTCGGGGGTCGTTCAAGAAACCGATTCCTTGGTGCTCGTTGCTCCTAACACAGCTAAGGATGATATAGTCCTTTTCTCGGCCTTGGAACGCGTCCACGCTGGCGACCTCGATCTCCTTGTACAAATCCTTCTTGAGCGAGCCATTGAATTGCATGTAGTTAACGATATAAGAACGCTGTCCTTCGTATGGCGTCACGATGCCAATCTGCGCGGGAACAACACCAGACTTGAAGAATTTCGTGACTATTTTTTCCACGTTTGAGGCTTCCGTCCTGCGAGCGGTTGATAAGCGATCTCCGAGTGACAGAAGAATACTTGCCTGTTGAGAAAAGATGTCCCGCTAGACGATATCTCTTCTTGTCCCAGGTTCTGGTAAAAGAACATTGGAGTATCGGGAACAGGCCAGGGGAAATCGACGTTCTTGCGAAGTCGTTCGGGGGCAGTGACACCATTTTGCAATGTCCCTTCATAGAACATGTTGGAAGGGAATTCTGAGCAACACGGGTGCATGCGATATTGAACCTGAAGTCGAATAGGACGATTACCAAGAACGACCAGGCGCTCGAAAAGCGACTGCGTTAGACCAGCACGAGCAGCTTTCTTGTTCATAATGACTGGTCCGAGCTGTTGATGGTCGCCAACCAAGACGGCCTGCTTGCAACCAAGGACGAGAGGAATCATACACTCTGGTACCAAAAATTTAGGTGTTTGATCACGGAAAAAATAATAAGACACACCTGGCTCAGCGGCTTGAGTTGCTTCATCGATGAGGACGGTTCTGAACTTGAACTTGCTTAACCGCGGGTCCCCGGCACCAACACAGGTACAGCAAATCACGTCTGCCGCGCTCAGGATCTCTTTCTCGCATTGGCGAATAAGGGTCTTATATTTACGCTCATCATTTGAGCTCAGCTCTCCTTGCTCATTCTTCAACTGAATGAGCTTCTGAAGCTCGACATGTGTGGTACTGTTCGCGACCTGCTGATGCAGTGTCAAGAACGCGACGCTAGAATCCAGGGCCTCGCGAGATTTTGCGGTGAGGCGGACGACCTTCAACCCCGTGGCATGTATCTTCTCCGTCAATTGGTCCACGGCAACGTTGGAAGGTGCACAGACCAGTACTTGACCAGGGTTCATCTTCGCCAGATGGTATACGATCGACGCGGAGGTAACCGTCTTGCCGGTCCCAGGAGGACCTTGGATGAGGCTGAGTGGCTTCTGGAGGACACTCTTCACCGCATACATCTGCGAATGGTTCAGTTCCGGAAGCCCCGGCGCAGAAAAGCGTTTGGGCATCTGGGTACGGAGAACTTGGGGCTCCACTTCGTGGCCCAAAAGTTTATGATACTATTTCTGCGCGTCAGCACTGACATCGGCTTATTTAACCAAGGCCATACTTACAATATAGCCGTTCACGCTCTTCTCGTCTACAGCGAATGTCTTCATGGCCAGTTGCATTCGATCGAAGCTAGTCGATTTCCAAACAAAGTCGGCTGAAAACCCATGATTGATCTCTGTGGGGACGCCCTCTGTTCTTCGTAGCTCCAATCCGATCTCATCGGAAACGTCTGCAAAACGCATCAGTTAAAGGTAGCGAAATGGCTAGAGTCTGACGGACTGTTTGGTATCTTGATGACATGGCCAACTCCTTCCCAAGCCTTGTGCAATTCACCCTGATACCTCAACCTCAACTCGTCGCCTACAGCAAGCCTCACTTCACCGCTCTCGAGTTTCGGCAAGTAAAACCATGCTACCCTCTTCTGATTCAGACCGAGGTCCCAACGCACGGTGATATCAGTTTGAGTCTGACTCTCCTTGAGTCGTTTGTCATAATCGGCTTCTATCTTAACCAAAGGACCAAAGATGTTCTGGTATTGGTAGGCATCTTCATATCGCATCAAAATTGATTGCGGCTCGTCGTCGACACCGGGCTTCTCAAGATCTTCAAGGGTAGCACTGGCATTCTCGCGCCAAAGATCCTCTAAACGATTAATTTGGTTGAATGAAATCTGACGGGAACGAAGTTGTTCGGTTTCGCTGGGAGGCTTCACCAGCCAAGAAAGGAAAGAACGGTCGTCGATCAAGGGGGCCCAGAGAGCAGCGTTCCACGACATGTCCTTCGTAGTTGCTGCACAGGGTTGACTGAAAATGAGTATGAGTATGAGTAGATCGATATGAACAAAGTGAATAATCGGACCGGCATAACAAGACGACGACTGTATCACTCTTCGCGGGTATAAAGCCGAGCATGAAGACATTCTTGCTACCGCAATTGTAGCATTCCGGAGTTGTTTCTCCAAGGGGACTCTCAGCATGCAAGATCACTTCCTTGTGCTTGGCTCTGACGAGATGATTGACAATGTGCGACGCGGAAGTGTTACCACGCGAGTTGCAGAACCACTTGGAGCAAATGAGGCATTTGACGACCGACGCTGGGGAGTGAATACCACAGTAGCTAGATTATGTGTTAGTTGCAAGCAAAAGCAGCAGGAGACTCGCGTACCTGCAGGCATGCGGTGGGAGATCTACGGAACCTTCGTCCTTCAAATCGTCGAGGACGGCATCAAAGTCCTCGTCTATCGTAGAACGCGAAGTGTGGTGGCCGTTGCGGTCCGTGGAAGAGACCACCGAACGGTCATCAATGATGGAAAGGCCGCTGAGATCGACTGGGTTGCTCGTGGTTGATGTATAGACGGAAGAATTGTCATCGACAACGCTGTGGGCGCCGCCGTAAGACGAAGCGGAGTCATACTGGAAATTATCAAAGGAGTCCATCGATGTCGTTCGAGTTTGAGTCTCGTGGTGTGACTGCCCATACAATTATAACAATCTATTTCCCACGCCCGCTTTGTAATCCGAATACGCTAGTTCAATGAACGAACGAGTCACCCATAGGAAAAAACAAGTCACAAGAAGCTGCCCGAGCCGGACGTGGAGAGCTGTGCAGCCCTGTGCACCACAGGATGGTCCGTGTTATCGTCTACCTCCATTTCTTGGAGCTGGCCGTATCCTGGGTCGCGTGGGCGTTTCGTTCGTGGGTAAACGCGCAGGTATGCCATCCAAAGGAAGAGGGTTACTCCGCCTCAGTGAACTTTCCCCCATGACCGCCCTGCTACGATGAGAATTCGTCGGCCGTGAGGACGTGCTCCTCGCCCACTTTGAGCTTCCGACCCCGTCACCACGCTCCATCGACTCGTCCTCTGTATCTGTTGGGATACGTATGGAGTCGTCATCAACCACATCACGAAGCGGACCTTGCTCTACCGACTGTTCAACCTGGGGATCTTGATCCATTGCGTCGACATCTGCTTGCCCATCTCCCTCGCTGTCCTCGTCTGTATCGTCATCGTATATCCCGCCAGGTGGTTCGCCAATCCAGTCGTCATCACAATCGGTTCCAAAGTCCCAGACGTCGAGCATAGTCGTCGTATTGCGGTTGCTGGCTGCCACACAGCATCTACCCTCAAAGACGACTTGCCATACACCGTTGATTCCGGTGAGCAGGTCTCGAACGACCGTTCCGTCGCGGATATTCCACATCTTCAATGTTCCATCCGACCCACTCAGAACCTTGAATTCATCGTGTTGGAAGCATGTGATAGCACCGGCGTGGGCAGCTAGCGTGTGGCGCAGTTCACCAGTGTCTGGGTCCCAGATACGTAGCGTGGAGTCGGCGGCGGCGGAGACGAGGTGGGACGGTGAAAGGCCAAGCAATCCGACCAGAGAGGTGTGACCCGTCAACGTATGCTGACATTGGCCATTGCGTAAATTCCAGATGCGAACGGTCCCATCCATGGATCCTGAACAGGCGATGTTACGGTTGAGGTCTAGCACAACACTATACACTGGAGGTATCATAAACATGAAAGATCCTCGGACGGATAACGTAGTAGCTTACCCTTTTGAGTATGGCCGACCAAGACCAGCTTACACTCGCCCGTAACAATGTCCCATATCCGCACAGTACAGTCATAACTGCCGGATACAAGAGTACGACCACGAGCAGCCAAGGCGCGAACTGCATGATCGTGGCCTTCCAAGTGTAATTTATGATATGGATTTTCGTCGATATCCTCCTAAAAACAATTGAGACAAGGACCGAGCACATCAACACCAGCCTACCTCGGACAATTCGACCTCGGTGTCATCTGCACCCATCCATCGGTATTCAGGGTCACCTGGACGAGGTAACGTCCACACCCGCAATGAGTGATCACGACTTCCGGTCGCGATCACGGATCGCTTGGGCCATTTCTCCCTGGAAATGGCGCCACTTTCGCCTTCGACCTCAATCAATTCAGGCTTGACGATGGCAAGGCAACGGACGGTGCTCGTATGCCCAGCGAAGACATGGGTACATCGACCAGTGGCCAGGTCCCAGATTCGGACGGTGCGATCTGTGGAGCCGCTGACCAATGTATCCTTTGTAGCTGCCAAGGCCCAGACGCCCCCGTCATGACCGTCCAGGGATTGCAAAAGCTCACCAGTGACCGGAGAATACACGTGTATTGAGTGGTCGTCTGATGCTGATATGATCCGCCCGTGGGAAAGTAATAGACACGTTACTACAGAGGTCCCATGAGCGGGAAATGTGTGGTGTTTTGGCATCTCGTTCTTCACCCAGCGCGTTCGAGTAAGATGCCGCGATTTGAAGAGTAGCTTGTATGGATGAGGAAAGGGAAGAGTTGAAGGTATCTTGTGTGTTTCGACCTGACGACGCGCGTAGATGGACCGTGCAAATGCACGTTCAGTATCGCCTCCAAACCAGATCTTTGTATTCTTGAGTAGATCTCCCCAAAGCACGGGGTCCGAATCGATGATAGCACGCCAGGCTTTCGAGACTCGCGAAGCACGTGCAAGGGTAGAGTATGGGAGATAGCTGAGGATGTGTGATACGAGTTCCGGAGGAAGAAGGGTCAAAAAGTCCCGTGCAAGAGTGGGGGTCAAAACTGAATGAAGTGTCCGCAGAACCGGTAATGGAGAATGCCGTAAAAGAGTGAGCAGAAAATGCGACTGTAATTGCTGCGGCAGACTTGTAAAATGGTTCAACAGTGATGGGAGTGTCAGGAGCGCCGTGAGGGCGAGATCAGGCTGAAGTGGAGGCTGCGGATGCGGCGAAGAGGCGCCGCTTGGAGGTGCAGAAGGCCAGATTGCCTGCGGCGACGGTGAACCATGAGGAGATGGGAGAGGTGAAGGTGGGGCTGCAGCGTTCATCGTCGTGATTGGAGGTACGTGGGCGGGTCTCGCTTTCTTTCTCGGCGGTGTATGCGCCTCGCGTTCCATCGTTGGTTCGACACCTTCCATCATGTTGTCGATCCCGTGTGACCGCTTTCTACCAAAGCGCTCGACTGCCTCGACAAGACCAACCACCTTGTCCTGTTCAGTCGTCTCATCAGGTTTGAGCATCCTCCAACCAATCCCGCCGGCGGCTGGTTCCTCCTCCCGCATCTCCTCCTCGCCATCTTCGCCATCTCGAAAGGTAGCATGTGCGCCTCCTGGAAAGACGAGAGAGAATCGCCGAAGAGTGGCAGGTAAGTGGGCGTGGAATAGCGGATAGTCCTTCGGATTCTTGGGCTCGGTTGGCGGAGGTAAGGGAGGCAGGTGGATTGGGGCATAGGTAGTGGTGGTGGTTGTCGTGGTCACCACGCTGGCCAACAGACGGACGCGTCAGGGCGTGGACATGCACCTGAAACATCTGAGAACGTACGTGGTGGTATTTACCGATGGTGCCAGCACCAACGAGGGACGTGGTTGGTGGCTCATGGCCGTACTGGACGAGTGGTGGAGGGAAGAGGCGAGTATATGTGAACGCGCATCAAAGCCACTCTGCCTGCACAACCCAAGCAAAGCCGCTTTCGAATACCGCTTCAATCTCCGCGGGGGCCTGGGCTCGCGGCAGTTTCGTGCCGGGAAGCCGAGTGTGGCATCGTTCTATTTCAGCCAACTCAGTCACGTCGACGTCATCGCGGGGTTTCACAAGGCAGGATACTTGGGTGCTGTCGCTAGACGGTATTCTAGATCTTGGACTTGCGTAACTCGAATCCCGCGCTGACCTTCCTTAGACCTATCGCCACATCTGGAATTTCAGTTACAAAAAGGTGGATGACGACCGCTTTCTTGCAGAATGGGTTCGAGCTCGCACTGTAGAATTATCGGCAGAAATTCCATATTTCCGAAATGAAAAACATCTCGGTACCGCATCACCCTCTGCTCGACGTGGATATGACGTGTCGAGGCCTTGCATTTCAGTTGGGTAAATAGGCCGACCCGTTTGGATCAACCTCACCATCCTTTTTCCAGCACCTAGGACTTTCCACGTCGGTATGTCCTTGAAATACGCGGAGATTGCTTTAGGCTCACAATTGTTTCATGCTGGACGATTCCACAGCGTCTTCTGCTGTAGAGTACCCACGTGCGTGCCTCAAGCTTCTCGAGGTTGGGCGCAATAGACCTCGCACCAACGATGGGGTGTTTCCTCACGGAGTAAATTTTCGGGCGCAGCAGCCAGTCGATGTTTTCCGTCAACGATGGTACGCAATGTCATGTAACCTTCTTGCTTCATAAGTGAAAAGAGGCTCGTGAGCTGAATGAAATTATTCACAAGGCAGCCTTGCCCTGTTCCCAAAGGCTAGCGGCTCATACTACAATATGATCCCTCCGCTATAAGAAGGGAGTACATGAGTCTGATGTTCTAACGGGTGCGGAGCTTACCATGATGAGCCGAGATCGTGGAGTACGAAAGCTTGCATTCCCGGCTTGATCAGACTCTGAGACTAGGATGGAAATCTGTATGCTTTTTGGAGGCCACTGCCAGCCGATCACTGATCATGTCCGCAGGTGCTGCCATGCGGTTCAAATGATCACCTAACGCCCAACCATCCAAGCGTGGTCCCACGACCCGACGTCTGAGAAGCCGTCCCTATAAAATCGTGCAAGATGGCTCGAGCGCCAGCCGACGCAGTGACACCGATTGCACATCCTAGGACTTGCGTGGATGTTCGGGCTGGTATTCATGGACGTAGACCGGCCTTGTAATCGACTGCAGTCTAGACTTGTCGCTTTCCACGACAGGTCTAGGAAACGCCGCTCGCCTCGGCCCATACCGAGGTCAAAACGGGCTTGGCACATACATTCCGTTGACAAGGACAGCGGCGGTCGACGCCTTCCCAAGCCCCATTGTGAAGCCGCAGGTGAGGCCGCAGACGTCGGTATTCCGTCACAGCGTTCGCAACTTCGTCTCCACCTCAACCGACGGTGGGCGGGACTTTGGAAATGAAAACTTGGGCGGACGTTTTGCAAATAGCGGCACGTCAGTCGAGTGTAGCGGATGGTAGCTTGACACGGGACATAAATACTCTCTACAACGGGCTGCTGCCCCATACAATTGGCGAGGTACTCTACACGACCTAGGAAGAACAATGTCATCTTTAGTGTGGGGTTGAAGTAACGAAAAACCCTGAAAGACGACGGGGGTAGGGATATTGAGTGCACGTCGAAATATGAAGAGTCAGGGCTGCTGCATTGTATTACTGCGTCTGCACGTATTGTCTGACGAGACGGGAGGCAGGTTGGTTTGATCTCCTAAACTTGTACGAACCTCTGTTCGAGCAACATATTCCGTTGACAGAAGAGCCGGCTGTCATCCGTTGATCTACCTTCTCAGCCTGGGCAAGATAGCGTAGACGTACCGGAATGCGGGGGTTGGCTGGCTAAAGCCGTTCGATCTTGGGCAGAAATGGGACATGTTGCCTGGTGAGCTCGATTTAGAGCGTCCCATGACAATGAACAGAAGGGTGGCAGCGCTGATGAAAACTCGGCTGCATGCTTGCTGATGGCAATCCGCAGAGGGACCAGACAAGTCCTCGCTCGGTTTCTGAGTCTGCGGTGATTGGGTGCGGGTGCCTGCAGGCAGATTGGAACTCCGACGGACGAGGAGGCCAACGACTCTCACCGGGCGTCGAAGAGAACGAGCTCGGTATATCTACCGCCGAGGTGAGTGTCTCTGCCGTGGCCGTGATGATCCTCGCGCCCACCCCCTGCTACCCGCAGTGCCATCTCGACCCCTCCCTCGGGCCTGCCATGTCCATGCACAACCAGGACCACCCAAACATGCCCCCGCCGCGTTCCCCACAGATCGACCCGGCCCTTTCCATGTATTCTTCCTACTACACCTATCAGCACCACCAGCAGCCCGTCGCGCACCACCTCCCACTCCCCAACAACCTCCCCTCTCCCTCCTCACAGGGATCCGACACCATCGGCACCCCTCCGACAGACAACATGTCCTTCTCGCCTCCCGACGTCACCGGCAAACGCCCGCCCTCCAGCATGGCCGATCCGAGCAGAAAGAAACAGCGCACCGATGGGTCCACAGACGGCCCTAGTCCCACAGCCGAAAAGGACGAATC
The DNA here is from genome assembly GCA_038094355.1 of Afroboletus lepidellus. Classification (NCBI taxonomy): domain Eukaryota; kingdom Fungi; phylum Basidiomycota; class Agaricomycetes; order Boletales; family Boletaceae; genus Afroboletus; species Afroboletus lepidellus. The sequence goes on along the minus strand of JBBPUA010000001.1, from coordinate 169,782 downwards.
AAAGCCAAAGCCCACCAGGGGCGCCCGGTGAGATCCTCTCCTTCCGCAATGCCCTCCTCTCATCGCCCTCTAGCGCGTGCACCGTGTGTCGCCGTCTGAAAATGAAATGCGTCGGCGCAGAGCAAGGCCCACCTTGCAAGCGCTGCCTCACCAGTAATCATGAATGCATTTTCGAAGAATCAAACCGTGGAAAACGCCCCTCAAAGTAAGCTTGTTCCCCCTTCATTCCCCATGAAATATTCACCACTCAAACTCAAGCCCAAGAAAACATGAACTCTTGACGAGGTCCCTCCGCAAAATGGAGCGTACTCTCGATACCGTTCTCAGGTCCATCGGAAATCCGAGTATGACTTCCGGCATGATTTCTCGCTCTCCCTCTCCAGGCCCTCAAACGGCCCAAACTCAGGCACTCATGCAATCACCGTCCCCTCCGCCGCAGCAACATGCTCCCCCGCAGAGTGCCACTCTCTCTTCGTCCTCTCCAAAGCTGCACTCCCTACCTGACAATGCATTGAACCCCCTGGGACTTCTGGCAGAAGCGAGTTTAGCTAATCGCAGAGCACATGGGATTACTACGTCGTTCACTGCCCGCCCAACCGATGGTGACTCGGACCATCGCCTCGGCGTCGCGAGCACCAATTATTTCAGACCAGGTTCCTCCGTTTCTCAGCTAATTCAGTGCTACCGCTCACTTCCCGTCAGGTCCAATATCAATCTTACCACTTAGGCGGCTTTACATCGAGAGACAAATCCAACCAGAAATGTTGAGCTTCGTCAGCACCGATGAAGTGGTTGCTTTATTCGACATGTGCGTACCTACATTCCTCGTACTCGTCTTCCAAACTCGGCTTACTTCAATCAGCTACTTTGATCATATGAATGTTGGTCTTGGTGTTCAAACGCGGTCGACACATGTCTGATGTTCTGCAGATGCACTGTCATCTATTGGACCGAGAATTCCATACGCCGGCCCTTGTTTGTTCAAGATCTCCGTTCTTACTTACGTCAAGTATGTTGCTCAGCCGTACTTCTCGAGGGATTCTGTTCAACCCAGAACCGTAGTCTGTGCTATCGCTTCCAAGTTCTACACGCAGAGCCCCGACCTCCATCCAAAACTAGCAGACCTTGCGCAAAAGCTCGCTTTTAGCGTACCTGCTCGAGGTTACAAGTCTCTTGAAATTGTGCAAGCTTACCTCCTACTCACACTATGGGGGTGTGGTGCCGTCGAGCGGTACGAGTATGACAAAACTTGGTTACTACTTGGGATGGCTATCCGGTTAGCGCATATCCTATCGCGTGATATACTTTGTTGACATCTTAATTTGCAGGATGGCGACTGACCTCAATTTACACCGCAAAACGGCAGTAAGCCAAGATGACACCCCAGAAGGCCGCGCGCGTGACAAGGAAGTACACAATCGCGAGCGTACTTGGCTCCTTTGCTTTGCGCTCGACAGAAGTACGAGCGCTCAGATGGGTAAACCTCATTCGATCCGCGAAGAGTGGGTATATTCCGTCTATGTGTGATGGCTTGACTACGATCTTCATAGTTTTATCATACGCAATGTCCTTCAGTGGATCAGCTCTCCTGCAGGCACACCCGGTGACCGAGCGCTTGCAGCCTATGTTGTGAGTCCCTTTATCTCCTCGCTTGGCCGCGCATCCAACTCGCCTCCTAGGAGTTGCAACGTATCGTGTCTCGGAGTTTGGATCTCTTATACTCGGGCACCAACACTCCGTCTGGCCTCCAAACGGACTGTGATTATTTGTTGGTAATCAAGACTTTTGAACAACAGATATCGGCCTGGCTACACGACTGGACGAACACTCGCGCGATGACGATGAGTGAGTGTCATATATATCCCTTCCTACCAATCTCATCATTCTGTGGCCCGTAGACGATGAAGTTCTGAAGGAGTATACCTGCACAATTATGATGTTCTATTACCATTACTACTCATTGGTCATTCATTCCTTTGGACTCCAGAACGCCATCGAGCGCTCCCCTGTGGATATACCCTATTTCTTTACCAAGTGTCATGGCTCAGCAACAGCGGTCGCCGTCATTGCACGCGACGACCTTGCACCACGAGGCTTCCTCAGGTATTCGACAGACTCGCACTTTGTATTTCTGTCGTATGCCGTCCTTAGTTTACTCAAGGTAAATATTTGCATCAGAGAGATGTACCTGCCTAATTAATCTCTCCAGCTCATTCGTCCAGAATTCCAACAATATATTCAGAATGAACAGAAGATCGTCGATCTGGTAAAAGACATCGCAATGGTTCTCGGTGATATCGCCATCAACTCCCACCATACCCCTGCTCTGTATAGTGCATTCCTCCGCGCTCTAATCTCTGCACGGACGGACGGCCCCCAGCAACAGCAGCAACAACAGCAACACCAAGTGCAGCAGCTACAGCAGCTACAGCACCCTCAACCTCAGACCGAAGTTGTGGTCGGTGACGAGGCAGGACAACATGATATGGGCCTTTTTGCGCCAGCAATGTCCGCAAATGGTGTGAACGACTTCCAGTTCACCAGCGAGATGGGCCCTGTGGTAGATGCGTCCACATTCCCGCCAACCATGGCTACCCTACCAACGTCTGACGAAGAGATGGGAATGTTGTCAATGGAGAACATTTTCAGTAACGGTTTTTGGGACAGCGTCTTGGTACCAGGTACGTTGATGTTGAACGTTAGCCTTCTTGTGGTTGACAAAAGTTCTGGAAACAGGCTATTCGGATACCATGGAAGGGTTAAGTGGTGGTTTTGTATTTGGCGCAGGTGGCAGCGGCCTCATCACACCTGGATGGCTTCCTTCGCCACTTCCATCTGGGCACAACACCCCTCCCCGTGACCTCAATACCATGGACTATACCCAAAGTCTAGGATCCGCCTTGATGCAACGCAAGGGTTGAATAATGCCTTGGCGTTTTCACCGTTCATTACGTCGTTGCTGCAGCGTTACTCATCTCTCACCAAAATCTTTTGTTTTGTCTGGTCGTATCTTCGTTGCATGCACGTTATGTAGTCGTATCCGCTGTTTCAAAAGTCTGAGCCCTATAAACGAAAAATTGCCCACGTATATCATAGCCAATCACTGCCGCGGATCTCGCGCCGTGGCAACCATACACTTGCCCTGCTCCATATGATATCTAATTCGGCGTGCGCTGCTCCATCCAATGGTTTTCTTCACTCTGGCTACGAGTTCGTCGGTCGCTTGCTCCTGGACAAACGCTTCTTCTGGGCTTTGTGCGGTATCGTAATCCTTGGGGATGCAATCCTTACCCAACTCATTATACACATTATTCCATGTCAGTCTGGATCCATATTTACCTGCACCTACATAACCAGTGACAAACAGATACAGAAATCGACTGGGGGACGTATATGGCCCAAGTCGACTTGTACCTGAAGGGAGAACGGAACTATTCTACAATAGTTGGCCCCACCGGCCCGCTGGTGTGAGTTCGAATTTCACTCTTCCGTTCGAAACTTACAGGCAATAAGATATCCTGCTGGTCATGTCCACATTCATCAAGTACTGCATCACATAACCGATGGTGGTCGAAACGTTGGATTAGCGCAACAGACCTATGGTGTACTGTACATCGCCTCCCTCGTCCTCGTATCCTGCGTTTACAGGCAAGGCGGCGCGTCGAATTGGAGTGTATTACTCTTACCACTCAGCAAAAGACTACATTCCATCTTTGTGTTGCGGCTCTTCAATGATTGTTGGTCGTTGGTATTCATGCAGGCTGCTATATTGGCATTCCAAAATGCCTCGGACGACTTGGGCATCTTGCTCTTCAGGTCGGTTTACACATCGAGCAGCTACGTCCGAATAAAGCTGACGAGAACCCAGCCTGGCGTTGTCTGTGAAGATGTCCGCGCTACTGTACCTCCCTGGTCTTTTGGTTGTTTTATTCAAACGCCGCGGTCTAATGGGTACTATGCGCCACATGCTGATCGCAGCTACGATTCAAATCGGGCTCGCACGGTCGTTTTTAGCACAAGACGCCCATGCATACTTTCAGAACGCCTTCGATCTCTCGCGCATGTTCATGTACAAATGGACAGTGAACTGGCGGTTTCTCGATGAACAGACATTTCTCAGCCGTTCGTGGGCACGAAGCCTCCTCGTTGGCCACGCCACGGTACTGGTCGCCTTTGGTCTGTTCAGGTGGTGTCGTTCTGACGGCGGGGTCACCGTCGTTCTCCGCAAGGGTCTTCGCCATCCGATGCGTCCCCCCGTACTCTCACCCGTGTCAGCTGATTGTAAAGGTTTCCCCGCACTCGCTAACCGCTGCTTGCTGATTGGCGCCTCCAGACGTTGCCACGGTGCTCGCGACTTCTAATCTGATCGGGATCGTCTTTGCTCGGTCGTTGCACTATCAATTCTATTCCTGGTATGCCCAACATCTGCCGTTCTTGGCGCAACGGACGAAATACCCGCTTTTTCTGCAGTGAGCTTTTTGTCGTCTTTCGATGCCGGTTCGAGTCTCACGTGCCATGGTAGACTGATGATTATACTTGGAATCGAGTATGCATGGAACGTGTTTCCCTCGACACCTTTGTCATCCAGCGTCTTGCTCGCATCGAATTGCGCACTAGTTCTCGGAATATGGTTTGGATACCCCGAGGGTAAACCCGCAAATTAAAATCGATGGCGGTCTGGCTTAGCAGCCAACAATGCATATTTCGTTATTACTCGTCTTGCGATCCCATACCCACCACGAATGTGCTTCTTCCACCCCTCGGTAGCACCAGGATCGTTTCTGCCCCATGAACCTGATGCGTATCAGTACTTGGAAAGATGCTTGTTGCCATGCCGTCGCCTGCGAGAGGTAACGGTCTGACATCGATCTTGGGCAGGGTCAGTTCGCCATGGTGCAATGCAATTAAAGTCAAGGGGACGCAGAAGGTTTCTTCGTCCTGTATTTGCATCGATCATCGCACCGTTACTCAAGTGCGCGTATTCGCTGAACTTACCCGAGCAATGAATTCACCTCGCTTCCGACCGCATACAAGCCAATCTTTGACGCGTTCCTCGACGTCGTAACGCAGAACATATTCCTGCCGTTTGCCCTCAGGGTCTCCCCAATGCAGCGAGGTTCTGATGGACAAAATGCCAGAGATTGGTTGCCCAGCGTAGATGGGCGCGGGCTTCTCGGGACTTCCAAATGGCCCAGAATCAATTCTGACGTGCGCCGCAGCGATGATCTAGAATAGAACATCGAGTCAGTACGTTTGTGATGACAAACCTTGCACTGACATTCATTCGCGGAACATCCACCGGAATCCTGATCTCCCTCCACGGGGATGACAATTCCGTCGACGGTCTGCTGTGTGCTAGCTTCTAGAAGTGAAATGAAGTAAATCAGAATGAATAGATGGGCGTGTCGTAAAGCACCTGCTGTAAAGAGGCGAACAGCTCCCCAAGTCCCTCAGGGATTTCCAGTGCGCTCGGTATCAAAAGTTCACCTGTGATACTGTAGCACTCGATCCACGCAGTATCACGTTCCAGGTACTGAATGACAGTCGCAGCTAATTCTCGACCCTGCGAAGCGTTGGGCGAAGTTTGAGCAAGAATGTCGTCGAGTATCACATGTACCAACGCCGTCACCTCTACCCAAATTATCTGTTAGTGGTTCAGCTGCTATTAAATTTAGAAATGCACCTTCCCGAAGCATGCGGTATACGATGACCAGTTTGAGAGGTTCCAAAACTGAATTGTGCTCAGATGGAACCGAAAAGCAAAATCATTATCACGCACCTGGACCACGTTCGGATTCTATGGAGAACACGTAATTGACAGGGTTTTCCGGAGAAACCATCTAACAAGGGGTCGACATCGGCGTACGCGCAGCTCAAAGATTAGATTCACCATCATAGCACGGCTTGAACAATAACTGGTAATCTTGACATCGTTTGGATCATGCACCGGTCCTTGCAGAGTCACCGAGGAAATCCGTACTCGTTCACGTGTAGTAGCAGATATAGTGAATTTTGAAAATAGCCTATGGAACCGGTTACCAATGTCCGAGGATCTGACAGAACGTGGAAAGGAACCTTTTCCCTCGAAAGAAGTCTTCGACGTTGACGGCAATAGGAAGTGAAACGCTCACAATGTGAGATTTTCTCAGTGTCCGCAAAACTGTCGGCTGCGAGGTTGTGGTATAGGTCGCTTTGATGTCAATTTTCTATAAGACATCCATTAAAGGTAAGCCACGGAAAACGCTTCCTAGCATACCATGGCGTTAAACCGCGATGCGTCCGTATGCGGGACCGAGATGATTATATTGGAGTCTCGCGGGACACTTCCAATTTTGATGCCATTCTCGGAAGGGTCGAATTCCCCTGCTGCTGTAATGTATCCTAGTCAAAATATCAAGCGAATAAAGGGGTTACTGCTGACCTGGATTTTTTACCTGCGCACCGGTGTAGTCAAAATTAACGCCTCCAGGTGCTGACAACTTAATTGTCGCAGTGGAGATGCAGTTATGACCAGTAGACAGCGACAACAACATGCACGAGCTTGCCCCAAGATCAACTGGTAAAGACACGTACCGCGCGGTAAGCATCGATCAATACGGAATTACACAAACTCCTACTCTCGTGTGACTGGCGCAACTGGATGTCCAACCCTCGGGAGTTAAATGGGAGTCGCACTAATGACATCATCATACGCTTCGCGGGAATGGAACCCGTCGATAAGGTTTTATGATCCCATTGGAGCCGAAGTCGAGACATCTGAATCTCGCTGTTGTCAAGGACATACACACCGCAACATGCCGTCTAGGGTCACAGCGCAGTTTAAAAAATCGCGAAAGGGGGTCCAACGAGTGACGCACCGCACAGTTCAAGGTCAAATGATTATCTCCAGGAGACAGCTTCTTGATTTGTGTTGTAAATCTCAGACGATTAGTATCTTGTCCCGTAAGCGTTACGCTGACTTCGTCGATGGTGACATCCTGGGGAAGACATCAATGGACATACAGCCTCGGCAACCGTCGTACACATGGTAGTCGGTTCTTTACGGTTACTTCCAAGGAGAGTGTGTCTTCCTCCTCGTTGGAGCTGGCATCACCCGCAGCGCTGATGGATATCACGGGGTGATCAGGGTAGATGAAATCTGGAATTTTCCCGTTAGTGATACCATATAGATGTGATACGAGTCTAAACGATGACCTGAATCGAGCTTCTCTGCCGCTACTTGAAGTGCGCTTACAAGTCCAGCAATGTATTGGATGATGTCCTCGTCAGACATGACCAACTCCGTGCTCTTGTCATTCACGTATGTTTTGAGAAATGCAAGGAGGATATGGATCCACTCGCGGTCGCGTGGTTTCTTTAATGCTGCATGGGTGTCAATCGCACGTGAAAGCATCAGTGACTCCAAGGATGTCCACCGATGAGGAGCATAATGTGCTGGAAGAGACGTAAATATAGTGAGTGCATTGGAAAGTCTTCCACGGTAGCTGCAGGACACAATCACTCAGTCTCTGAGGCGATGAGGCAGGATTATGAACCCACACATCAAGAACAGCAAGGCTGCCGTGTATTTTGAGAGCGAATTTTCTTCTCCCGGACTTCACGTACATATCAATGGTGCGGTTGGAAACAGCAGTGTATAAATCATAGAAGACGTCCTTGTCCCCGACAGCGGATATAATTTCGCGTTTGCTGATGGTCTGCTCTGAAGATTTGTTGCCCGTAGTGAATAAATCCGAGGTGATTACCGGGGCTGGTATTGCCAAGGAGAACGGCGGCTTCGAAGGTAAAAACCCTTCTTTAATACCAAGTATATCAAGCTATTGTCTGCGCTTCGCATCCCGATACTTTATCTCTAGCAGAAGCACATACACACCTGGCTTTTAGCGAGTTCGACCAGTTCTCCTTTCCTTGCGCTGTACCGCGCATTGGCTTGAGCATCCATTTCGGGCCATGAAGAAGCCCATACATCACATTGATCTAGAACGCTGAGAGCGGAAGAAAATGTCCAGGACTCAATGAAGTATTGAGGGAGCGAAGGCTGCGAAATCTTGTGAGTATGTCTGTATCAGGTACATCAATATATTGTCTAACCTCGACCTCCCTCAGATGTCTTGCGAATCCAGTCAAAAACGTGAATGCCATCCAACAAATCTCCGGTGGTTGGCACAACTTGTTCAGTAGCATGGATTGCCTCGAAAGCAAATATACCCGTAAGTCGAAGACGGAAATTGTGTTTGCGAGGATGAGATCACGATAGGGCTTCTTGGAGATGGACAGCAATGGCATAGAGTCGTCATTAGGTACTGGATGGATAAGGCTGCCGAACCACGACATGTTCTTCTCCCTTAGAACCTGCATGAAAGCACCTTCAAGTTCATTGTATTGCTGCAGTGCATCTTCAAAGAGACTTATTCCTTCGTACGAGGTTGCCAGACTTTCCTGAGACGACCCCTCTTGTTTGACCATCGTGGACGAAATAGTTGTAGACTTACCTTCAGAATGAAATATGTACAGAAGTTCCACCCCGGCATATGACGCTGTCCTTCGGACCGCTTTACTTCTTCCTCTCTTGATAAAACAGAACTATCGAGCGCAGATAGTAATCCATCCTTGATCTTGCTTATAAGGTCGGCCCAGACGGCAGGACTTTGTTCGCCAGCGGACCAAGTGAGCTGAACGCACCTACGAGGGACTATGTACAATCACCCGGAAACATATCAACGCACGACATTACCTATCCCGCTTATCGAGGTTAAAATCTGCTTTGATTTTGTCCAAGACTGAACCCTTCATGTTGAAGAACTTCCGATCTACCATTTTTGTGTCCGGACGCACGACATGCACGATGAGCCATTCTTGGTTTTTCCTCGGAAGGATGGACGTTTGCCAATCTTTGATCTGCTTCTTGACCGTTGTCCTGTAGACTTCATTATCCTATACAGGATGGAGATCATAGAACGAAGTCGGTATAAATTTCACTTACTTCACATGCAGCTACATACAGATTCAAGAGTGGTTTCTCGAGGAGGGCGAGAGGAACTTGAGAGGTAAGCTCGTCTCGAAGGGAGTCGAGAGCAACCAAGGTCACCTCGAGCTCTTGAATGGTACGTATACTGGGTCGAGAAGCAGGCTTCCAGTGAATGCTACGCAGAGGTAACTGTGTGCGTAAAGCCGCAAGCACTTGCTTACAGCTATCAGAAGACTGGAAGGAGGGGGGCGCAGCGAACGTCACGAGAATACGTTGGCTTGACATTACGAATGATCGTCGCGTCGGTACCTGGCAAAATTAACCGGACCAAGTTCGTCGCGACAGTTGTGGAGTCTTGGTCCGAGGTAGTAACCGGTTGTGGTTATTTATTTAGTCGATGCTCGTGGAAAAAGCAGGGAACGACGACGCGACCATATGTATATGTTCCAACCATGACGCCAACACCAGACGAAGCCGGCACTTCTACTACCAAGACTTTCAGAGATCTTGGCCTGATCGAACCGCTTCTCCAGGCACTCGACCAGATCAATTTCAAGACGCCGACCGAAATCCAGCAGCAAGTCCTTCCTTATGCTCTCGAAGGTCGTGATATCATTGGTGTCGCAGAAACCGGCTCAGGAAAAACCGCGGCGTTCGCTCTGCCTATCCTACAAAAACTATGGGAGGAACCGAAAGGACTCTTCGCTTGCGTGCTCGCACCCACGCGTGAGCTCGCCTATCAGATATCACAACAATTCGAGTCTCTTGGAGCAGCCATGGGAGTCCGCTGCTTGGTTTTAATTGGGGGAGTGGACAAGATGCCTCAGGCGGTAGCTCTTGCGAAGCGTCCACACATCATCGTTGCAACACCTGGTCGCCTGAACGACCATCTCCAGAGCACCAAGGGGTTCAGTCTGAGAAATCTGAAGTTTCTGGTAGGCACCATAAGTTTTTGAAGTGTGCGCAGGCTCATTACTGAATGAAAAAGGTCATGGACGAGGCTGATCGTCTCTTAGACATGGACTTTGGTGCCGATATCGATCTGATTCTGAAGGTGATCCCGAAGGAGCGGACCACCTACCTCTTTTCCGCGACAATGACTACCAAAGTCGCAAAACTACAAAGAGCCAGTCTTACCAACCCTGTGCGAGTGGAGGTCTCGTCAAAGTGAGTGAATTGTTCCTGTTTCGCCGCTGAATGACCTATATAATGCTTTAGGTATCAAACTGTATCAACTCTATTGCAATATTATCTTTTTGTTCCGTTAATACAGAAGGACGTTCATTTGATCTATCTGGCAAACGAACTTGCTTCGAATTCAATCATTGTTTTTACTAGGACAGTACACGATGCTCAGAGGTATGTTGCAGGACATTAAAATTGCACGTATCATTCACGACTGTCTGGAAGATTATCCATTATGCTACGCACTCTTGGATTTCCAGCTGTTCCTCTCCACGGACAGCTCAGCCAGAGTCAACGCCTAGGTGCTCTCAATAAATTCAAAACAGGTGGTCGTAAGGTTCTAGTGGCGACCGACGTGGCCAGTCGGTATGCACATGTACATCGCGACCTGATATGCCCCGACGAGCTGATCCTGGTGATAGTGGTCTCGACATACCATCTGTGGACGTAGTGATCAATTTCGACATCCCTACACATTCAAAAGATTATATTCATCGTGTCGGACGAACTGCACGTGCAGGACGCGCTGGAAAGTCGATCACAATAGTCACACAATATGACGTTGAATTGCTTCAACGTATAGAGAAGGTTATCGGGAAGAAGCTCGAATTGTTTCCGACCAACAAGGAAGAAGTGATACTTCTGAAAGAGCGTGCGGATGAGGCTGGTCGCATGGCTGTAAATGAACTGAAAGAAGAGGGAAAATCCAATGGAGGGAAAAAACGAAGGCGAGGTGGAGGAGGTGAAGGCCGAGATGAAAAGGATAGGGACGATGATGTGGTCGAGGCAGGAATGCCTAGAACCAAAAAATCTAAAGGCTACCGGTAGATATTGAACCAGCCATGTCCTAAATGACGCAACCCCGGATTCATGACCCATATAAGCATGCAAGAGCAACACGAAATATGCCCCATGGCTGAGTTGGTTACAGCGTCCGACTGTTACGCAAGTTCCATCGGAAGGTCGTGAGTTCGAGCCTCACTGGGGCAGATATTTTTGCCAAGGCATAATAGATCGACAAACGAGTTACCGGATGACTTCATGTTTTCATTCCGACGAAAATATTCACCTACAACTTGCCTTTCCATGACTACAGATTTAATGGATACATAATGGAGTTTTGATCGGTCAAGCATGGCCAGTCAGGGAACATGAACAGCAAAAAAGGACTGCCCCAGTGAGGCTCGAACTCACGACCTTCCGATGGAACTTGCGTAACAGTCGGACGCTGTAACCAACTCAGCCATGGGGCAGACAATATACTTTTCGAGAAGCTCAACATGATTCTCGATCGCGACTTCTCAGCTCTCAACGGCGATTAGGGATTCCTCAGACTGCAGATGGCGAAGTACGTGTTAACCGCTATATCAGAAGAGATCGCTGGCTTCCACCCAGTTTGGTTTTCTTGGTTCCGGGACGCTCTCCTATTCATGATGGTAGGAGATTGAACAATGGTACTACTAGTAAGTAATGGAAAAACTGCAGAGCCAAGAAGGTAATAACGGTGACGCATTGATGTGTAGATGATTCCACGGGAATGGAAGAGGACACGCACGACGCGGATGCGGTGTAAAAATTTATTTGCAAAAAAGCGTCACCTGTGCGATTCGAACACACGCGGGCAAAGCCCAACCGCTTCGCTGATAGCAGGCGATCCCGTTAACCACTCCGGCAAAGTGACATACAATTGAAGCGGCGCAATCACGACATATCCTGATCGAATTCCTGGTAGAATGAAACTGTTTGACTGTTGAGAGCAAAACATTTGTCGGTATGCTCTACTAGAGTTGAATCTTCTCCCTACGCCGGCATTTTACACAAATTCATTCATATACTGAATGAGTTTATCTACCTGATCCTCCGTTATCGCATTGTAGAGGGAAACACGGACGCCTCCGACGGACCTACCATGTGTATTCAACGACGAACGGATGTGGTAACACAGAGAATGTACTCACCGATGACCTTTGAGTCCTTTCATTCCTCTTCGTTCAGCGCCAGACACAAACTCCTTCAGGCGGTCCTCTCCACCAACTACGTCAAATACCACATTCATCTTGCTCCTAGAGCCCTCGAGCACCTTGCTCTTGAAAACCCCCCGAGCTTCCCCTTCCTCGAGCGCGGCATATACTTTCGAAGCCTTTTTGGCAGTAAATTCCCCATAGTACTCCAGTGCTTTCTCTCGGGGCTTTCCATTCCGTTCCCCCAACTCTAACATTCGCCGAAGCACCAAGCCGGTGATGTAGATCGATAGGACTGGTGGGGTGTTGTACAAGCTGCGACTGTCGACCAGAGCCTTGTATGATAAGCACAGCGGGATGCTGTTGTCCACTACGTTTGT